>NDXB01000144.1:0-14219 GCA_002631895.1 Agapornis roseicollis
GCAACTATCACATCAAAATCAAGTATTGCTAATTGAATAGAAAAGACACTGAGAGACTTTTCACATATGCTTTCTGGTTCATCAGTTTGGTCTTCTCAGCAGTGTGTTGTCTTCACTCATTTTTGTGGTCACACAGTGAGTATACATATAGCACGCTCAGATGTTAAATTTAGATGGGTTTGAAACAGATAAAAATGTTAACCATATCACCATATTTATAATAATTCACTTACCTGTATTCCTTAGCAGTAGCTTTATTGATGTGTTGAAACAGTTGGAAATGTGGGGGAGATGGGGGAAATATAAAAAGCCATAAGAACAAAAACCTTTTAGGCAATCAAGAAAAACAAACCAACTAACCNCTATTTTAGGGTTATGTTCCAGATAATGACTGGAAGTGTGTTTAAACTCTGGTTTGTTATACAGATCACAGAAAGAAAAATATAAGAAAAAAAAGGTGTAGCAAGTGCTTAGGATAAATAGAGTATCTCCTGTGTATGTGCAGTTTTCAGCATGGCACAATGATGAGTAGCTTTTTGCATGTTACTTTCCTACTTGTAAATTAATTTTTCTGGCAAAAGAACCTTACTGTTAAATTATTAAGCTATGTGGTGAATAAGCTCAGAAAGATGAAACTATGAGCAAAGATATTTTCCTCAACTTTTCAGATAAATACCTGTAAACAGTATAGCAGATCATGTAATTAGAGATGTTCTGAGAGATTAAAAATCTCTCACTATTAACATTGGGTGAATATAAATTCACATTTCTAAACAAATGTCTCTTGGTTACATGAATTTTAAAATTTTACTTGTAACAGTGATGTTTGGTAAAAATATTGCAGGAGACATTAAATATGATGCTGTTGAATTGAACCAGAACCATATATCTCCTCACAAGAGCAGGGTGATACCAACGTAGGATGTCTATACACCAGTTATTTGTTTCTGCATATATTGATTACTTTGCTGTAAGTTAACATTGATGTATTCATTTTAGTATGGTAAAGGATAATGTGCTTTACTGATTTCTAATTAGGAGGACTTTGGGTCAGGAATGCATTTAATTCCTGGTTAGCAGTGTCCTGTTCAGATTGTGATATTGAGGATTTTCTTTTGATTGTTTGATACAGAACTGTGAAAAGTAAAGCCCTGTATCTCACCCCAATATACAAATATATCCTACCATAATTTCAGTATTGAATTCCGTGTAGTTATTGTTCAGTTTCCCATGTAGTATTTATCAATTAATATGATAAACTGTGGAGAGAGCTTTTAAGTATTTGAATAATGGAAGTGACATAAATACCTAATTAAGAATGACCCTTCTCATCACAGACTTTGAAACCTTGTTCATTGGGTTTGTTCTTTGCGGTGCTTTAATTGAGGTATTTAATCATGTGTTATAGACTTGTCCTTTATGCAAAACTGTTCTATGTTCTCATGTTTGTTAACTTAATTTCTGTCCAGGTAGCTTGTTTTAGGGGTAATGCTTTTTTACTAAGGGTAATCTAAGATGACTTACACTTTAATTATTAGCTTTGTACACTTAACATCAAAGGGTTACTGCAATAAGCACTTCAACCAAATAAGTGAACCATATTAGAATCTTGGATAAACCTGTTACCCTGTTCCACATATTATATGCTGTCTGAGGGGCTTAGTTTAGACCAGGTCATCTTGGAAAAGACAGTTACGCTTTGGGTACCCCTAGTGTTCCTTATGCCTTCCTATAGAAATGCCTGGGTTTACAGCTATTTTGGTTGATCTAATAAAAGAGAGAATTTTTACTGCTCAGAAATAATGGGAGATGCTCGGAATAGCACATAAGTAGCAACAGTAATTATACAATTAACAAAGATTGATCTTGTCAGAGTACTTATCATTATGGGCAAGTTAATCAAGAAAAAATGCTTATAGAGGGTCAGTAAAAGCCTTACAGGGCTCAATTTCGCCTATAGTTTCTCTGTATTCAGTATTTGAGCAGGAATGGAAATGTTATCTGTGGTGATGAGGAAGCAGACACTCACCCAGTCAGATTTAAGTAATGGGCCAGGTGCTTCCAGCTGGTGAGTGCTGTCAGCTACCACTAAAGGCACTGAGAACGCTGCTTATATGATAGGATTAAAAATTGGCATTGTCAGTTGCTCATAATATTTTTAGATGCAGTAAGTGGAATAAGGCCAAACCTTTTCCATTGTTGCCAAGACTAGTATGTTGTTAGACTTGTGCGTACATGTCCTGACATGAGAATTCCAGGAAATGGTCTGTGGAAAATTCTGCCTAAATTGGCTCATTCAAAACAACGTGCTCCCAGATCTATGTAAGGTAAAAATCATGTCAAAGCCTTCTTGCAGTGTGATGAAAATCTACTTCTGGCTTTTGTTGATGCTGTTTTGTCTTGTTTTGGTGAACTACTTCTGGTTAGCAAAATCATCCTGTTTGGCTTTGATATTTAAGCTCACTAGGCAAGATCAAGCTTCATCTAGTCTCTGTTCTTGGAGATATTCAAAAAGCCATCTGGATGTGCTCCTGGGCAATTGGCTGTATGTGGCCCTGCTTGGGGGGCCTCCAACCTCAACCATCCTATGGTCCCATGATGCTGATTGCTTCTAGTAGAGAAAAGCCCTCGTGTTTCAACGTCATCTCAACTTCCTAAGATTTGGGGTTAATATTTAGCTCCTTACCTGTTTCTGTTGCGTTATCTTTTTTTTTGTCTCAGTAAACATTTTTCTATGCAGTTGGTATCTTGGATTTAAGTTATTTAGTTTTCTTGCTCACACTAGGGGGAGCTCTCTGGCCTTTCAAATTACTCCCGCAGCTCTACTTTCATTTGTAACCCTGAACGTTCCCTCCGAGAATCTGCTATCAAAGTATACGAGACAAAGCCGTATAAAATGGCTTGGAGAACTTTCATTTTATAACAAATCTGAGCTTTTGAGTTATTTGTAAGTGAAGTAACACCACACCAGACTGTCAGCTTTGTCTGTGTTTTAATTTCGCTCAGCTGCACCAGCAGTGCATGCCCCTAAAGTACATAAATATGATAGATGTTGATGTTTCTGTTATGCTTGGCATTTATTTTAGTAACTGTGGAGATATATTTATACACTTTGCTGCTGTAATACAGTCCGTTTCTATTTGGCATGTATTAGGTTGATCAGCAAGGATCTTGTTTGTGTGGGAGGGTTGCTTAAAAGACTTCAGGGGAGAAAGATTCATTTATTTATTTGTTTATTTATTTCTCTTTAGCCATGTAAATTTAAAATTCAGCTTGTTTCCACTGGTGAGTAGAAGTTGGCTTTGGATGAGGTGCTTGTTGTAGGTGCTTTTATCAAATGGTTGATAGCGTTGATAATAGATCAAGTTTTTACTGGTTTTCATTTTAGACAGTGGTTTTAACCTGCTTTTTCCCCTTGCATATTATAACTTGTGTTTCTTTTTATGTTGATTACAGTTTCTAGAAAATGGCCTAGGACATCACAGGCAAAGAGCAAAGTGTATTTTATTGAATTTGAGGAAGCAATTGGAGTTTTCAGGTTTGTAGTCAAAATGAGAGAATGCCACACGTGTGAGGTAAAGCCAGCACAGATCTGTTGAGGATGCAGTTATTCTTTGCTGTGGTTTAAAGCTGATTCTAAAAGTATTTATAGAAGCAGAAAATGTTAACATCAGCGATGTCGAACTGCCCAAATAGTCTGCCTGCCTAAGAACATGCACCGACAGTCTAGGTGATCGGTCTCTCTACAAAGAGAGAGAGGTCTAGAGAGGAGTACTGGTACAAATTATTTTGTTTCTTGCTTTATGGACCACAAAACACCACTTTGTTTCCAATGGAATAGTTTTCATAGCTGTATCTCAAATGTATGTGCAGTTCTTGACACTTACAACAAAGGCTGAACTCTCTTAACAGTTGGTGACCTTTCCTTCTCAGGGATTTAATCTGCATTATCGTAGGCAGGTAAGCAAGCAATTATTTGACTTCTGCTTTAGCTCAGGAAAAAGAACATGGATGAACAATTTGGCTATGGAGAAACTGTTGGATCTACAGTATCTTTTATTCTTTAAGTGGCTCAAGAAGACCAGGTAGTAGTCTACATGGCCACTGTGGTATGTGTAGCTGTGCTGCTATTACTGAAGGGGAAGCTCATATGAGTGAGAAGGAAATAGATGAGTTTGGATCAGGAGTCTGGGCATTGGTTTTGCATTCTAAGTGTTCATACCATTCTTATGATGCCATTCTTACTTGACTTAAGGGTGTGCAGGTTAACGATGTGTACAGGGGAAAGGATGAGAAACATAGTCTTATGTTGCCCCATTCATGCAGAGCTTTTGCTGTAGAGTGGAAAAGGTCACCCAGTCTTGACCCAGGGTGGTTTGAGGATGCTGTCTACCAAGTCCTGTCTTTTCTTTTTTTATCTGGAGATTATATAGTTGGATATGAAAAGTATTCTGGAGCTTCCTTGTTTCTTGAGCATGGGAGCATTTATATGTATATATATGTGTATATATATGTGTGTGTATATATATATATATAAAAAAAAAAAGTCCTGGGAGAGAGGACTCCCATGGTGGTTTTGTTGGACCTGTGACCAAAAGAGTTGGTGTGACACGGAGGAGGATTGCAGGGCCCACAGCAACCTCCTCCATGAAAGCATGAGGCAGTTAAAACAGCAATATTGGTAAAAGTCTGTTGACTTGATTTTTTTATAAGTGCTATAGCACTGGAAGGAGCTCTGCCCTGTGCTGGTTCAATTACAGGGGGGCTCATAGTTCCTCTTACCTAAGGAAAAGGAGTCTTGGTGACCTTTTTTTTTTTTTTGATCATTTCACTACTGACTCATTTCCTCAGGTAGCTGAGATCTTGTCTGCTGCTTAAATAAAGTCTGGGTAAAAAGTTGTCCTGCTCCTTTAAGTTCCCTTAATAGGGGAGATGGAGTTTAAGTTTGTTTTTACTGCTCTATGCATTCATGTTGTTTCTCTGGGCAAAGAAGGCATCTTATTTTGCCTTTGCAAATTATGGTTGACATTAACGAAGGTGCTGTGTGGACTCAGATTTTTGTTTTCTTTTCAAACAAGCTACTAATCAAGCAATAGATTATCTAAATACATGAAGAACTCGTTCTGCTTCTTCCTCTCAGTTGTATTGTGCAACTTTAGTTGTTTTGAAAGAAAAGAACTATTTCAGTGGAAAGGATTAAAGAAATAGGATGAATCACAATGGGCGAATGCTTTTGACATAGTCTTGCATTAGTTTAATTTGATTTTTCACAATTAATTCCTCTACTCTTTGTGTCTGTAATTAAGATGTTGTTAGACCAAACAATCAAGAGCTTCCTGTTAACTTCTTAGTAAGGAGATCAGCTGTAATTCTCCCCACCATTGTTTAATTATTTACTTGTATGTCATGTATTCTTTTCCTCTTACAATGAGATTAATCTCATTATAGACTTCACCAGAACCCTATTAACATAAATCAAGGTGAAGCCTATGAAAAAGGGGTGACTTGAGGAACTTCTGCAAAGATGAATCACCTGTGCCTGTTGTAGGGATGCTTCTGTCTTTGCTGTGTAACTTGGAATAAATTTGCTTGGATTTTTTGAACCTAGAAAGTGAGCTCAAAAAAGTTATGAAATTCTTATATATATATATATGTATGTATTATTTTCAGGTTGAAAGGAATTTGTTAAATCTAAGTGATTATTTAGGTCAATTGCCTTAAAGGTCATTATTTTTCAAGGATTAGAAAGGTACCTTGGCCCTCTGCATTCATGGATTTAAATTATGGTGGATTTGGTAATCAAGAGTGTCAAAGAGTTACAGATCTTACCAACAGATTGGTGGATTTCAGCTCTAAGTACCAGCACAGACATGAAGACACCCAGACATCTCAAGGTACTTTGCCTCATTTCTTCAAGCTACTATGATGCTTTTAAAATCTATGGTTTCTGTTTGCAACAGTCAAAAAAAACCTTATTTCCTTGATGCACGTTCCTATGTGTATGAAGGCAGAGATGGTGAGGTACATGTTACAAATAATACAGTCAGTAGGAAGAAATGAATGATATGATCCATTTTTTCCATAGTTTTATGACATCAGAAAACGAAACAAAAAAATAACCAGGTGCTGCCAAACTTCTTTGAAAATGTGTGTTTAATTTAGAGAATTCTTTCAACCAAAAAGTATGTGTGCATATTTATCATTTTAATAAAGATATATTCAATTAATTTTGAAAACCAGTGTAGAAAATTAATTTCCCTCCCACAGTCTTAATGAAGAAATAAAGAAACTAATTTTCCCATTGCTGTTAGAGGGGTAATCCACTCCTTCACATATTAAGAAATTAATGTAATGCATCCAGTCAGCCAAAGAGTCTCTGATTTTTTCCTCTCCCCTCAGTCTCTAACACCAGGTTATTTTATATAATAGAATTATGAAAAACAAAATTGGATGAGACTCAAGTCTCTTCTGTCTTTTAGATGTCTGTATGTGCTAATTTTGTGTTTGGGTTTTGTGGGTAGTAGGGGCTTTTTAGAAAACCAGAACTAGCAGGTACTACCAAATTAAATGGATTAGTTTGATTCTTGCTTTATTTTTCAAGGGTAACTATTTATTCTCCTCATTAAGTGAGTATTTTATTTTTGCTTCCATAGCATATGTAGCCTAATGTATCAGCACTTATGTTTTATCATCGATAAGAACCCATTGGTTCCAGCGAGAGTGCTCTATGGGAAGGGCAGTGTGTGTCTTTCAGGACTGTACTCCTGGTTTCTTTCTGTTACTGTTCTGATATTTGTATGCAGCTGTATTACTTAATTTCAAAAATGAATGTCAGGGCTTTGTTCTTTAAATGTCTCAGATCTTGTTTGCAGTGTTAAGACCTTTTTTTAAAGTGTTTCAATATTTTCTTCTGTAGACACATTTCTTGTAAATGCATCCTTTTTAGATAAAAACTATCATAAAAGACTGATGCTGAATTAAAAAGCTGTGGCCTAACTGTAATAATATCTTGGAAGAACATACCAAAAACATTTGGGGACAAATGTTCTGGTGTGGTTCTGAGAGCTTGACACAAGAAAAGGTGAAAGACTGAAGAACATTCCACTTGCTGTGCTCTATCTGGAATGGAATGTGCCTTCCAGATACATTGGTGTGGTAATTTTAAAGATTTCTACAAAAATGATCATGAATGGCAACCATCAAATACAGTTTTGTAAGCACAAGTCAAATCGCAGGACAGTTCCTATTTTCCTTCTTGGACATCTTCACTGTATCTGGATTGGTTGTAGAACATGTTAAAGAGAGCTATAGTCCAGATTATTTTATGCTGCTTCCATCATGGGAAATATGAATCTTCAGTCTCAGCATTAAATGCAATCTCAGTATGCTTTGTAGCTATGGGAAACTTCTACCAGAGAATAACTTAAAGAATGTGAAAATATTATCTAATATATGAAGTTTGGAAGTGTGTGTGGTTGTTAGCCACTTTAAATCTTTGAACTGGGGATGTTTCCTTTCAGATTGAGTTTGTCAGATTAGCAAGGATACCATTTTATCAGAACAGCAGTTGAGACTGTGAGTTGATTATAATCCCTGAATCATTGTAGCCGTATAGCTGAAGTTTGGAATTGAAGTTTGGAATTAGATTTTGGACCAACTATATTCTGTGCAACATTGGCATTACCACTGCAGCATGAGGCAGAAGTTTGCTCATTGAAGTGTTGTTAGTTGGAGTGTGCCTGTTCACTTAAAAATACACAGATAATCCACAAGACACTTTTTTGTCACAGAGCACAAATACCCGAATTATTTCATAACATTTTACTATTTACTTGTACTATCTTCTTGCAAATGCTCTTGGATACTAGCCATATTAATAGAAGTAAAAAATACCAGTTATATTGTCTGTAAGAATTTGTGGTTCTGTGCTCTACTTTTAAAACAAAGTGAAAACATGAAATTAATGCTTTTACTTCAGTGTACGATCCTCAAAGTACCTAGGAGGAATGGGGGTAAGTTTGTACAGAAGGAATTTAAACAAACCCACAGAACCAAAACAAACAGAAAACCTCACAACCACAAACTGATGTAACTGCAAATACTGTTTTCTAGGTGTATGACTTGATTCCAAAATTGCTAAATGTCACATTACTATCTTATGATCTATCTCAAGTTAACAATACTGTCAGTTCTAAGTATAAAGTAGTAGATGTTATTGCTGCATTTAACCCAACTTCAGCTGGGAGAGGAAAGGCGCTTACTGAAATGTAGCATTTGATTGGCACGTTTCATTGTAATGTACATATTGTATTTAAAAAATGTGCAACTGATCTAAACCAGGTATTTAGAATATAAGTTGGATGAAGATTTGTGATGACATCCAAAAGTATTAGTTACATAAGGCTTCATCAGAAGTATTTTAAAAATAAGTTGTCATTTTCTTCCAAAAGGGTTTTTTTACATATAGGTTTATATGATTAACACAATTGGAATTCCTAGTGAAAACCATTAGAGCAATGATAAAGGTTTGCTTAGGGTGTTGGTCTACTTAGACTACCAAATGCATTTCAAAGACTGAAGTGAGTCACAAACATGATTTCCAACAGCTGCTGTAGCCAGTTCATGCTGAACTGGTGTTCATTTGTAGCACTCTCTAGAAATTGCTGTATGAAGGTCTGCCCTCCTCTATATTTGTATTTTAGCTTCCAGCCATGGCCTTGACAGGAATAAATCTCATGTTACTGATGACTGTCCAAGTTATGTCCCTGTCTGGTAGACCCAGAGTACACATTTCAAAACTTTAGCGAAAGAATGCTTTCTGAATTGTACTTTGGAAAATACTACATTTTTGGGTATCATTGTTTCAAATATTTTAGCTTTTGCTAAGTAAATCTTAGGATTTGGGGGAGGGAGGGGAAGCAACTCATTCCCTAGTGAGTAAGTTATCTTTCCATAGAATGTGATTTGTTATGTATATTTGATGTTACATATTATTTGCTATGAACCTTATTGGAAGACACTTGCAGCATCAGCATACAATTTATGGAAACAATGCTTTCATGGAGACACCTAATCCAGGTGAAGTGCAAACAATCTGGAGCCAAAACCAAAAATGACTTTTGTACATTTATACTCAAATTTTAGAGTAGAGAGGAACATAAGTGACAAGGGTTCCTATATTACATTCAAATTTGTGTATTGTTTCTGCTTAACGTAGGATGTAAATTTCTGCAAGTCACTTCAGATTGTTCTATTCCCCTTGTCCAGCAAATTAAATAGTTACTGGAAGCCTATTTATTTCTCATGTTCGTTATCCCATTTCTTTCTGCCTCTGTCAGGTTTCATTAGCAAAAGTAATGGATCCTAATAGCCAGTTATTAGGTGACTTCAGCTTGCATTCCATGTTAAATGTAAATCCTTGACAAATAAGTCCTGCATAACTTTTTGTTATAGTGCTCATTTTCACATTATACTTGTATTATGCTTTGCCTGAGTTGTATGACTTTATATCCCCTTTCTTTCTCGTATATCTAGCTCATCTTCCATGAAAGTGTTTAGCATTGATTTATTAAGGATCTGAAGATAATCATAAAAATGAATGTTAAGTTTTGCAGAGAAATACTTAGTTGTTAAAGTCATAAACTGACACTATGGTTACACTACAAAATAGCAGCATACAATCTTAAAGCTGTTCTTAGTGAAACTGTTTAAAGTATTGTGGTGGTTCTTTATATCATGTTATCAAAAGAATTGCTGGATGCAGTATTTTCAGTTTTAATTCTCTTAACGTATTCTATGAAAATTGCAAAGCACAGCTTGACAAACAATTTTGTATTCTCTGATCTTTAAATAATCAAATTGTATTTAATATGCTATGCTTGTGTTATCCGACTTTTCCCTGCTCCACTAGCGTGAGCCTTGTATGTGTCAGCTGAGGGGTTTTGTAGTAGTATGTTTGTAAAGATCCATATGTGGCATATAGAAAGCCTAGCACTTCGACTCAGGAACATGATGGTGCCTGGAAAGGTTAGTGAGGGCTAACTTGATCATGTGGTAGGAAGGGGCATAAGAAGCACTCACAAGGACTGGTGTCACTGGAGGTTTCCAGCATTACTGGAATTGGAACGTATTCCTGAGAATATTCCTTTGGGATTCTGTGCTTATGAAGCTGCCTAGCCAAGAAAACCAGGTTTTGATGAGAAATTATTTGTACTGAGGAAGGCTATAGTTCTGTGCATCATCATTCTGCTAATCATTTTAATACCAAATGCATTCTGTTTCAGGTATCCTATTTATTTATTATTATTTTTTACCTTGAGTGGTTTGGAAATGTTGATTTTCATAGAATCCCAAGACTGGTTTGGATTGGAAGGGAGCTTAAAGCTCATCCAGTTCCAGCCCCCTGCCACAGACAGGGACACCTTCCACTAGACCAGGTTGCTCAATATGTATTTTGACATAAATTATTTAAACGATATAAACAAGTTTCTTTCAGGCCTGCTCCAACAAAGTTGGGCTGTATGTCTCATACAAGTCAAACTGCCTTCTCCTTAATGTTGTGTGCACTTTAGACACTATATCAAATATTGTTATGGCTTGAAATCAAATAGATTATTGTGCAAAAAAAATCTGGGGAAAAATAATACCAACTTGTGGCAAAATATGCATCCAGTTCAGAGCTATGGAGCAGGATCTATGAGATAAAGGAAAGAAAGTACCAGATGTGCCGTTGCGAAACAAATTATCTTCGGTGTCCTATTCGCTTAAACAATAGATTTCCACATGGTGTCACTAGAGGGCAGAATAAAGGATTTGGGAATGTATTGACTGCTTGACTGGGAATGTGTTTCCGTGCTTTGGTACAGGATGAGCGTGGAGCGTAAAGCCTTTCTGCCCTAAAGGTGCCTGCTCCATTCCTGCTTCCCCTCAGGGGCAGCTTGGTGTAAAGGTGGCAGCGTTCGGCCTGGGAAGGGGGCGAGGGCTCAGGAGTAGAGCTCGCTTCCAGCAGCTCTTACATTTCAGCCTGGAAGGGGTGAAGTGCCCTGTTTTTGTATTGGTAAGGAAGCGAAATCAGCTGTCACAAACATGTGCTGCCCCTGCCGCTGCCCCGGCCGTCTCCGGTGAGGAGAGAAGCCTTTGGTGGGAAGGCGGTGCTGAGGAAGGTGAGCCAGGCCCACTGCTCGAGGCACGGGTTAAGCTAGGAGGATCAGGGCTGCCTGCGGATAACCTGCCCCCGCTCTGGTAGGACTAGGGGAAAACAAGGTTTTTGCGGTTTTGTTTATGAAAAAAAATGAACAAAAACGCCAAAACAAGCAAAAAGCTTTTTAAACGTTTGAGCTGGGGCTAGTTGGCTGCAGTGCTAATACTGAGCCAGGGAGAGTGGCTTCTTTCCTCGCTTTTACTACGTAGGGTTCGGTTTCTTGCTTTTTGTGTGGCTTTGTTTATGCAGTGCCCCACCAAAAGCCTGGAAATTCTTATTTAGAGCTGCAGCTGGCCTGCTTGTGTCTCAGCGCAAGAGCAGTTTCACCATGGTACAAGTCTGTGAGGAAAATACATTAATACCTGGTGCGTCTTCTCTGTCAGTGCCACCTTCTGTTCTGTTCTGAATCCAAACGGACAGGGAAGTACAGGAGAGTTTCTCCTTTCCCTGTGTGTCTCCTTGTACTTGCATGAGCACCCTCAGTTAGTTGACTTGATGCTCATTGCATTGCTTGTGTCTGATTTCCAATGTGTTTCAGCCTGCAGGGTAAGCATTCCTGGTTTGAAACTGAGGTGTCTTTTCTGGTTTAGTTTTCTCTGATAGGATGCCAGCTGCATGTTGCTATAACCATGGTGGTAATTTTTTAGCTGAAAAACTAACATGTAGCTAACAGTAGAGTGCTTCCAACTTCAAAACATGTTCTCAGTAGGAAAGTTTAAATCTTGTCTTTTACCTGAGAATTTGAACAAATAAGTAAAACATCCATATTTACTGGGTATTTCTAGTAAGATCTGAGTCATGCTATCCCTCATGTTCATGATAAAAGCTAACATGGAAAAAAGCTCTAAAATTACCATCTTCTGTATGTGTCATCTTAAAAGTGTTGCTGTCATGGTTTCCTATCCTTTTTTGCATTCATGTTTTTATCATATGCCATGTAATTACAGCGTTTTAATGCATTTTTACAGAAACATCATTCATTCTGTCTTCTGTCCTGCAAAAATCCTGTGCCTGTTGGTCATGTATTAGGCTGGGTACCCAAAGAGGGGAGGAGTATCTGCCTTTCTGCAGTCTTTGCTGCTCTGAAGTTTTGGGGATGCTGTGGCACGAGGAGGAGACACGAAACTCTGTGCTGGTACAAGCCTGTGCCTTGCCTTCTGCTGTTCCTGACCTTGTGTGGGAGCTGTTCCACACCTGGTACTGCAGAAATGTCCTTTCTCTAACCTATAGCAGGATGCACATATACAGGATTAAAAAATTGTTACAAAGATCAGACAGGATTTTTTTTTAATGATATCAACATTATGATGCTCAAGCAGAAAAAGAAACATTTTTCTTATGTTATGCCTTATTTGGATGATAATTTCTTTCCTTTGGAAGTTTTACCATACGGACCCCCACATAGTTAAGTCATGTTAATATAAGTTGTGTTGAAGAATGGTTTGTAGAGGAAAATGTAGTACTTCATGTCAGCCATTTAAAAGAAGAGAGAAGACAAAAGCCAAACCAGCCTCCAGGCAAATCAGGTTTTTTCAGAATATAAAATAGATATTTTGAAAACTTTGGAAAGAAGTTAAGTATCAGTAGTGCCTGAACTTGCTGACACAGGAGATTGCATTTGCTCCTTCTACTGCCATGTCCCTAATCTTTTGGATTACATTTAGCCAAGAGAGCACATTATTCCCCTTATATTTTATGTATGATTTTCTTCAACACATTCCTTAGTGTAACTCCGTGTAATGTTAAAATTAAATGATTTTGGATTGATCCCTTACTTGATGGCACTGAGCCTAATTATTGCCTTGTTTTACACTTGGCATAGTTATTTCACAACTATAACTACAGACAAGTAGCAGCTACCACATTGGAATGCTACCTGAATAGGTGTTCCTTTTTGCAGTGAGTGGCACACTGCAAGTGGATACTGAAAACTGCAGTTGCTGCTTGCTTTGTGCTGCCAGGATACTTCCATTGGACGAGTTTGAGCTCTCATTGTTTCGATACCTTAATCCTCCCACAACCATGGTTTTAGGAAGCGATTTAATTTTCGTTCCATGGCTTTAGCTGTAATTGCGGTGCATCAAGTAGGAGGACAGCATAGTTCAGTAGTTGTCGACTAGGTGGCAGTGTGGCGTTTAAAACGAAGGTAAACTCTTTGACTCAGGTAGACCACCAGGTTTTTCTGTGCCAGTGAAATTTGGGTCAGCCTCGGTCCTATTAATGCACTGAACTTTGTTTCTATGTTAATAAATAAAAGGTCACTGACTAAATCTTAAAAAAAAAATTAGGATTGAAAGGTTAAGGAGAAGAAGGATTTAATCCCACATACAAACGTGTCGTAAGTAGATACGCATTTCTGCAGTCTTGGTGAAACCGGCTTATGTCTTCCTTTTTTCTCAACTTGAGCTGAAATGAGTTAAGATTTTTTTTTTTCCTGCTAATTTATTAATAATCTTGTGGTTGGAAAAAAATCTCTTACTGTTTATGTTCTTACCATTGTTCTATGAAAGACAGGTACAATAAACTGTGTAACTGTTTTTGATTACAGAAGGTAAGGATCCTGAAAATGCATTTCTGTGTTTGTGAGGCATCCTAACCAATTTAAGTGATACAAAAGCTTTAAGTCACCCTGTTTTGGAAAATGCCTGGGCTAGCTACGTTGTGAAAGATTTCACATTTTCATCAAAATAATTCAAATTACTAAAGGGAACCTCCTGTAATGGGGGAAAAGTGCAGATCCTGAGCAACGTAATACTTGGATAAGCAGTTCTAATCTCTTAAATTCTGTCTAGAACTCAAAAGGTAGCTAATACAGACTTTGTCTGCACGACAAAACATGCTTGCAAACTTCACTCTTCAGGCTCTGTTTACTATAGCTCTGTATTTGATGGGAGTAATCTTTGCTGCAATATGATTTAAAAGCTGAATTGAAGCACTGTGGTAATAGCTGTTTCAAGCAACTATCACATCAAAATCAAGTATTGCTAATTGAATAGAAAAGACACTGAGAGACTTTTCA
>NDXB01000145.1:3029-17423 GCA_002631895.1 Agapornis roseicollis
CCCCCCTTTTCCTGGAGGAGTGGGGAGGAGAATCAAAAGAATGTAACTCCCATGGGTTGAGATAAGAGCAGTCCAGTAACTAAGGTATAACACAAATCACTGCTGCTGCCACCAAAAATAATAATGATAAGGGCAATAACAAAGGAAGAGAATACAACCGTTGACCACCTGCCAACCGATACCCAGACTGACCTGAGCAGTGATCTAACCCTTCTGGGTAACTGCCCCCAGCTTATATAGTAGGCATGATGTGCTGTGGTATGGAATACCTCTTTGGTCAGTTTGGGTCAGGGATCCTGTCTCTGCTTCCTCCCAGCTTCCCCTCCTCCCTGGCAGAGCATGAGACTCAGAAAGTCCTTGGTCAGAGTAAACATTACTGAGCACAACTAAAAATATTGGTGTTATCAGTGCTGTTCCCAGGCTGAAAGTCAAAATCACAGCACTGCACCAGCTACTAAGAAGGAGAAAAATGACTGCTACTGCTGAATCCAGAACACTCTTCTACCTTGTTGTTAGTTTTACTGTACTTTAAAGACAGTTATAAGCTTCAGATCATAGTTCCCTTTTAACACCATTACCGGGAAATTCAAAAGTTGATTTCCCCTAAAGCTAGAAGTTATATCACTGCATTAGGCATTCATTGCTAGTGGGCTTATTTTGTTTTCATTGACTTCTTCAGAGCCATCCAGTTTTAATATCCAGCAAGAACTAGACCACAAAATTGATAATGCCTGAAAAACAAACAAACAAATATATAAATAAAATGTTTAAGACTGTTGCTGTGCAGCAGCTTTTCTTGTGCATCTTTGGTCCAGGCTAACTAGCGATCTCCCAGATAGCAACAACTGATGGTTTAATAGTAGCAGAAATAAGGGGGGAATATTCAGTCAGTCTGGGTGCAGCTACCACATTTAGGAGCTGAGGTAGCTGAATCATAGACATCAAGCCAGACAACAGCATTTGCCCTCAGAACCAGAAAACATCTTCCATAGTGCTTTATTTGTTGAAATACTATATTTTGTAAACTTATTTCTTAGTTGTGGGTTAGTAAACACCTAACTGTTAAGGCACAACATGGGCCATAGTTTCTGTGGGGCCAAGTGCTATGGAGATTCCCCATGGGTGCTCCGCATGTGTTCCACATGGAAGCTGCCAGGGCAGTCCCAGCACTGGGTGTCAGGTTCCTCCCTAGGGGCAGAGAAAGGCCAAGGCTGGGCTGGGATATGGACCTCTGTGTGGTCTGGCTCAGAAAGACACATGGCCGGACAAGACAGGGCTATGGAGACCTCAGACCTGCTGTCACATCACTGGGGCAGGGCCTGATCACCCAGGGGGGCTGAAATGGGGGCCTGGGCCATAACTTGATCAGGGGAGCCATCAAGGACTGGGCAGGGACAGTCAGGCCCGTCAGTGTCCCCACAACACTGGCACCAGCAGCAGGGTACCGCCATTAGATTTATTCCTGCAAATACTTTTCTACTTAAGGAGCAACAAGTTTGCTTCCTCATAATACATGGAGCTGAAATGGGCAGGAAAAGCCACAGCAAAACTACTGACATTTATTCATGGCTTGCAGCCTTTTATAAAAAAGCTATTTATTTTGAACATGAAAATCTATGAATCCAAGTAAAGATCACCACAAAGCTGGTGACCCACAAGACACTAAAATTGCCTCCTCTCTCTTCCATTAGCAACTGAAGGCTTCCACCCTGAATGGTTACTAGAATGACAGTAAGAGATAGCAAAATTAGCATAAAAGTGACTTATCTTTATGTAGAACTTCCTGGTTTTGACTGGGATAGAGTTAATTTTCTTCCTGGTAGCTGGTGCAGTGCTGTGATTTTTGGCTTTAGTCTGAGAACAATGCTGATAAAACACCCATGTTTTAGCTGTTGCTAAGTAGCGCTTACCCTGATCAAGGACTCTTCAGTCTCTCATGCTCTGCCAATGAGGAGGCGCACAAGAAGCTGGGAGGGAGTGCAGCCAGGACAGCTAACCCAAACTAGCCAAAATCATGGGCAGGTATTGCAGTCTTGCAGGTACTGGGGTTCTTGTGAGGTACCGCCATCCAAAATCAAGGAGCAGACAACTCAGCAGGTAATCATTTTCTACTGTGAGTTTTTGACAGACCGTTTGTGAAATGACTGTAACTTGTTTGCCTGTGTTTTATGTTTGTATTTTATCAACTTCTGACATGTCGTATTTGAAATGTAAGCTATTTTAATCAAATTAGTGGTAGGCCCATATCTTGATATAATTTCTTCCTCCATTTAAATACATGTTACTCTTACAACCAGGAAGATAATGGCTTACATAATCAGTGGTCCTTCTGTTCTTATAAACACAAAAGGAGAAAAGCAGCAGTTTAGGCAGAGGTATTAGACAAGGAGGATTAGGAACTCTTTAGGGTTCCTCTTCTGGGTCAATAAGACTATCTCTGAAGTATAGATCCTACTATGTTTCCTACAGCTAAGATTTTGGTTCAAGGAATTGATTTGAAACTTAATTTTTTTGACATTACTTTCAAACTAAGTATATGGATTTGAATAAATCTTCCTTGTTACAATATATATATATATATATAAAATACCCATAAGTACTTCTGAGCACACCAACTTAAAAGATTCTTTCTATGAGTATCCATGGCTGTGAATGTGGATTATTCAGTTGAATTTAAGCAGAATCAACACTAAAAGAACATAATCCTGCAAAGTATTCTCAGTGTTTTTACATTGTATCCAACTGCATATCAGAGTGAATAGTCACAAAAAAATTATACTGAGCCTTGACTGTAGTCAAATAACATTACAGCTGAATTTCTAAGGGCAATGGTAGTATACAACAATATGTTGCAGCAGACATTGAAATAGAGTAAGAGCACTCAGAGCCCTCCACTCAGAGTGGTAACTTTTGGGTGGGAATAATAATTTCTTAAGACACTTGAATTACATCACACTTGCTCATCTGAGCTAGCTCACTATGGGTTAAAGACAGCAGGACAGTGGGATTGACTGCCTACCTATAGCAATACATTTGCAGAATAAAGGTTTAATATTTCTATGGACTAGAATTTCAATGCTTGTATTACAGCTTCATGAGGCTTCATCAGCTAGCACTGCATAAATCCTCCAACAGTTTTGGGTTTTTTTCTGCTATCCCGAAGGAAGTAGTAAGAAGTAATTCTGCTACTTAAAAGAGAAAATAGATGCCTGATTAAAGATTGGGAGTTTTGTGGGGTTTTTTTAACATAAAAATTAAGCAGTGAAGAGCACCACTTTTTTGTCATGGTGTCGTGTTTTTTTGGAGGGGGAGTTATTTTTCTGGTATTTTCTCCCTTCACAGTTTACATTTAAGCCCAATAACCAGTTTAACCAACCTGCCAAATTTCACTTCTGAAACACCTCTACTTCCATTTTGCCTTAACTGTAGCACTAATTGAAGCTGCTGTGCTTACTTTGATTGAGGTGAATTGCTCTACTGAGCTTCCTGAAAGAAAACTGCTGAGTTCTGTCCCAAGGACACCTGAACTGTGCAGAATTGACTGTAGAACAGAAAATTATAAATACTGTACAACTTTTGTTTTGATGTAAAGTTATGAAATTATGCATAGCATCACAGAAAAAGATAGAGGAATCCAGCCATATGTTGTAATTTGGCAAAGACTCCTCTAAAACACAAGGAACATAACAAGGATAATGAAAAAAGTAGAGTTAAAAATTGTTAACACCAACAGAATCTAATTGGTCCTGTACTGAAATACAAACCTAAGATAATTCCAGATAACATAAACCAGTGGCAGGCATCCAGCAGACTGGTCTCACAGAAAGAAATAAATATTAACTATTTTCAAAAAAAGAGCTAGGAATTTTTGTTTTAGTTTATATTTAAAAATATAAGAAAACTTTAATATTCTTCCCTTTCCCTTTCTGTAAATGCCTAAATATATTTCTATAAATGTTGAAAAGGTATGTTTGTAGATGCAAGTGGATTTTGTTTGCTATATAAAAATGTTTCAAATGAAATGAAGAACTTGTACTCACAGAGGTCAACAGTAACATATTCATGTTGTAGCATAAAAACTTAAAGATACTAAGAAGCTCTAAAGTATCTTCTATTTAAACATACTAAGAATATTTTCAGTATTTCACATACTTGCTGCAAATTGGAAAGTAATTATTTCTCCACTGCTACCTTTATATTTACATGTGTATATGGACATTTAAATTAAATATTAATCATATATTTAATTTGGATAGTGAGATCTGTTATGTAGTTAACAGTCTTCCAAAATAAATTTACAGTGTTATTTCTGTGGAAATTTCAAAATCTACACAGCTCAATAGCAGAAAATGTACCAGAGAGAATACTCTTGTATTGGTAGGAAGATGGACTGCCAGTCCATATCACCAATGCCAGCGTAACTGTATTACCAGTTCTTGAAACTTAAATCCTTCTGAAAAATGTGGCATTTATAAACACCATGGCCCATGCTGAAGGTGTTTAGCAGTGGCCTCAATACTTTCCTGACAATAGCATATTTTAACATTACGTTGTCTTAAACTTTCTGCTATCAGTGAAAATCCCCCTCTTCCCCTGAAACTCCATATTTGAAAGTCTACTTGAACTCCACATTTGGAAGTCTTCACTTCAGCTAGCCGAACATCTTGTGGATGATGAAAAAAGTCTGCCTGTAAAAGGTTCTAGTTCTATAGTTACAAATGTCAGTATCATAGCACCATAGTTATCATCTTGCCTTCACTTTGTGAGCAAATCAGGAATTCTACTTCAAACATGTTGACACTATGCAAAGCCATACTAGAAAGATGGATGAGTCTAAAGGGATAGTGTATCTCTTCCTTTGTGGGCCTGCAAACTTAATTTGGTGCATAAGTTGCCAGAAATGAGATGCTCAAAATGTATCATTTAGCTATTTAACACTGATTTCTATGTAAACATAACCTAATATATTTTGTTCCCATAGTTTATGTCCATAGCAAATTTTGATAATTGCCTCATTTTCAGCTAAGGAAAAGTATATGCATCAATGATAACCCCAAGATCTCTCTCTTTTTAAAACAAGCTAAAGCTTACCTCACACAAATATGTGAAAATCAATGGTTATTCCTCTACTTTCTAACACAGGAAATTCAAATGTCATTTGAGCTGTTGTTGAAATTACTATTAAGCATCAGGGATAACAATTCACCGAAACAAATCCTTTTAGGACATACACCCACATTCAGGCAGTCTTTTGTTTGGATATTGATCCCTGAATCCAAAATCTGAGACTTGGGAGTCAGTGACTCAACTCTTCTTCTCTCCTGCACCCTAGCCTGTATTCCTATTGACATTTCCTGAACTCTACAGGCAGCCCAGGGTTCTACTTCCCCTGATCCAACCCTGCCAAGAACATGTTTCTTTTAGGGGGGAAACACAGAGTTTCTTTTTGCATGTGAAGCAAGGCATGGAAGGAAAAGGAACTGCTGAAGACTGTTCTCTCAAATTTATGGATGTGCCATGGGGGAGATATATGCGTGGTAAGAGCCTGGTCTAAACAGCTGGAATGGTAAATAAAGTCTTATTTGACTGTACTGCTGATGTACCATAGTTTTATTTGACTAATGCCCTGGCTTCACATATAATGCCTTCACAAAGGCAGCAGGCAGACAAGGAATAAAAGCTCAGTCAATGTTCTTTTACACTTTTCCTTTAGAAAAAATTGTTCTACTTTGTTGTAATTATTTGAAAACCAGCAAATGTCAAAGCGCTGTTTTTCTGAGGATGATCTCACCATTTTCAGGTGTATTAGCATAGTTATAGGCACAGAATCTAGCTCACATTCCAGTCAAGTTTCATGTTCTTTAGATACATACAGCAAATGCAGTGTTGTGCTAAGTGGATAACAAAAGTAACAAAATACCAGGTGCTTTCTACTTTCTACCTTGTCTAACCTTCTTGCATGTGCTAAATATTCTGTGATGATCTAAGCCATACCATATGTTATAGAAAGGATCTTTAATGATCCACTGAGCCTCAGAAATTCCTATATTTTCATAATTATGCAGGTTATTGCCCTTGGACATGCCCAGGATTTCTTTGGATGTGTCTCAGGCTTTTTACCATCTTTGCATCCTCTTTCTGCTACTCAGTTGTCTGTATCTGATGGACAAGTTGGTTTACTATTTTCAAAAAGCTCCAATAGACATTAGTCTCAGCCCTTTTCTCCTCCATATCTTCACAACTGCCCTTGCAACTGGAATTGCTCACATGTTCAATATTCAGGTTTTTGCTTATATGGACGACTTCCTCCTCTGCCACCCAGGCGCTAGGTAACTTGCTACAGTTAGCCACACTGTCTGCAATTTTCTTCAAACGGTAGCAGTCAGGATTAATTGTGATAATCATGCTCCTTCTCCAGTTCATAAAATCAGGATTCCATAATTTATGGAAAATTACTGCTCCATTTCGTGGTATAGGCTAGTGCTCAAGATAGACAGAACCACAGCCAACATCTGAACCTGGTCAGAGAGTACTGGACTCTGACAGGCAGTCATGCCCTTAGGCCTAGCTGGTCATGAGTTCTGTTTACTGCTCTGCCAGAGATGTATTATCTCAAAATGGAGTTGTAGTTAACTTGATCCAGCCATTTCTTTTTCCTTGCAATTGAAAGCAAAAGTTAACTTTTTTGTTAAGACTTGTTTAGTCCTTATTTAAAGCACTTTAAAATACATTATATAAAATCATTATGTAAAAGGAAGTTATTTGCTCAATGTAGGCATGGTATCTGAAAAGTATGGGTTGTCTGGTTTTTTTTTTTCCGTAGGCATATTTTCTCTGGTTATTGCTTTCTATTCACAGCAGTGTCATTCTCTGTCCAAATAAATAGAGATTATGTAAGAAAAAAGAAATTGTACTGTGCTCTATGAAGGCATCTCTTAATACAATAGGCATTGTAGAAACCATTATGTTCCTTAAGCAATGTGGGGTACTAAATCCATTTGGCATCACACCGATCAAACCTGGGTGATTAATTACAGACCTAATAGGAAAAGTAAACAATCCATCCTCTTTGCAGAGCAGTAAGCATACATCTTCTTAATCACAGTGGGATTATAATATCCTGCTCTCCACAGGTATGTAACTTTATGTCACCAGCATCTGCTATGAATCATATAGAGTTATCATTCTTATTTTACAGTAAAAACCAAGGTGAAAATAACTATACTGTGTTTGATTTCTGATTGCAAAAAGAGAAAAGAATAGTTATAAGCAATTTGGGCTGTAATATTTGGTTGTCTTATTTGGCAACATGTTTTTTCCAACTTCTATCATCTCTATGCTATCCATAAAATTGCACTTTTCACTGCCACATAAGCTTATTAACTACAAAGCAATTATACTGCCATTAAAGGACTACAGCAAAGCACACAAGTGAGTATCACAATTGTTTTCTTCTTTTTCACCATGCTGTGGTATTGTTGTCAAGAACAAGACATAACCAAAGTATATTCTGCCTAAACATATAATCTTCAAGATTTTGTTCTGCTTTACTTCAACTTGAAAGTTGGGCTTTTTGGGGTTTTGCTGGAGTTTTTTCATCCATTTGTAACCATTTCTACTTCACCCTAACAAATGTCACTGCTAGATACGAAATCTGAGCTTATGTTCTACTTTAAACACTGAGCATGTTTTACAAACTGGAGAAGAACTTAAGTTACTGGGATCCAGATCTGTTTAAACCAGCAGAACGGACCCTATTAGCTTCAGGACAATCCAGATATTTTTCTGAAGCTCCTCCTAGAGACCACACAAAACTTGGCTGTATCACCTGGATTTAATTTTTAGGTGATATAAAAAAATAGATAAAACCCCCCACGTGGTTTATTCTTACCACAGTGATGAACAGCAATGAATACCTGAATGGGGTTGCTATGAATACAGAAGTCATGTACTTAACCTCTCTTCTTTCAGGCAGAAACATCCTTCCCATCCCAGACATAATAAATGCAAGATAACTTAGTATTAGACAAGAAAAGAAAACTCTCAAGATTTCAAGTTTCAAAATTGGTATTTCCTTCAGGTTCCTTTTCACTGGCCTTTGTTGAAGCTGCATCTCCAGAACCCAGACCTGAGTAAAGCTGCTGTTCTCAAATGGTTCTGGTGGAAATGTGGGAAAAGTATAAACTATCTTTTAATCATACAAGAGAGAGAAAAAAGCCTATTATTGGATAATTGAGATGATTTTTTGGCAAAATAATGGAATTCTCTCTTTCATCACTACTACACTGTCAATTTTGTTGTATTTTATTAGAGGAAAATATATCATGCCAGATCAAACAACAAGGGAAGGGAGGCTGCTGCTGAAGCTCCATGTCCTCAGGGCCACTCAGTGGCAAGAGTGGAGATGCATTTCCAGTAAGCACACGTATAGAGAACACATGTTTGGATTCCCCCACCTGCCATTGTCTCTCTGTGCTACTTTGTGGGTATTCTGTTTAGCTTTTATCACATGACAGATCTGTTGTATTCTGAATTATATCTAAGGCAGTTTAAAGCCTGGATCCATCCAATGCAAGGCAATTGGCTTGTGAACTGGATGCAAACTTGAATGCTATGTAATGAATTTCATACAGTTCTAGGTAACTTCATGACTCAGGACCAAATCTAAAGTTCAATGAAATGTGTGAAAGTCTTTATTTTCTCATGTCCCTTTGCAAGTACAAGATGAAGAAGCGGATCATTCTGTGTTTGAATCTGACCCATGAAGCAAACAGGTTCAGTCCTTTAGCAATAACTTGCTTGATTTTGACACTTTTTTTTTTAATTGAACTTTAAGAAAAATGGTGTTTTCCTTTCTTATTTATTCCAATACAAGATTGCCATATATTGTGGGTAATCAATTTAACCACTGTATATTTAAATACATGTATAAATACATATATATAAGATACAGATAAAATATAAATAAATATAAATAAAATTTATAAATAAGAAAGTTCTTGGGGATCAGATCTATACTTAAACAGCCTGTTTCTTCAGAATGAACATTTGTAGAGCAGAAGATCTTGACAGTTTTTCTGTTATTTTTAGCAAAAGTGCTTAGTAACTGACTCAGAGGAAGACAACCTCATGTCCTGATTCAGGTAGAAGAAGTAGAAAATGTTTAATCCAACCTTTTTAATAATGAAAAGCCAACATTCAATTAGGGTTAGCCAGTTACTTTCTGCAGGTTCAGCTCACATTGCAATTATTGTTGTTTCATTCTGTTTCAAGGTATTTTTATATTTCAAAATAAATTCTTTCTGCTAATTTTGCTTTTCCTGCTTCATAGGTTCCTAATGATTCATTGTATCAAAGTGTAGAGAAAGATACATACCATGTTTGGGAAGCAGTGCTTTTATATAAAGTAAGATTCAATATTCCATGTAAGGTGCATGCAATGATCCAAACTCTACAATGCTGATACAACTGAAATTGCTTTGTGCAACAAAAAGACATCCAAAGTGTATTTTCAAGGGAGTGTCTATTGACAGCTCCATTTTACCCTTGTTAAAATGAAACGTAAATCCCATAGCATATGTTTCAAAGCCTGGGATATACAGGAAAACAACCTCTTCCATGTAGTTTACTTAGCACAGTCAGGTGACTTTTATTCATCAGAGCTGAGAGAGCACTAGATTCTCCTTTTTTAGAAATGTCCCTAAATGTACAGAAAAAATTAATTATTTTAGAAGCTGTAAAGAGGTTGAGCATTTGCCTATTAGTAGAGTGTGCCTCAATCAAGAAGTATACAACCATACACACCACGGCTTCTCTAAACCCACCTTGTTGTTTTACATATGGTTCTGTCCATGCAGCAACTATTCTTTTTCTTGTTTTTAGCCAGGACTATGCCCCCGCCCTTGGCCAACATTGTAGCAGAGTTTTGTGGAGAAGCCATGTCACTAACTAGCTGCAAATCTGCCTAAGTGCAGACAAATCCTTAGGCTAGGAAGAAAGAAGTGTATTTTGTGACTATCAGATTACAGTTTATTTGGCTTTGCTGGTTTTTATATATTGCATGCCCTTTTGACCAGCAACTTTTTAGCTACCTACATCAGGAGGAGTAAGCAGTTTTTAAACATATGCACTAATAAAAAGAGCATCTTTTTATAAGGTTTTCTTACATTATGACTCATTTTTTTATTTATATGTATAAAATGACAAGTCTTATTGTTTTAACAAGGTTTTGATACTTTAAAGTAGGGTGTTATTTCTCATTTCTTACCCCTTTATTTCACTACTGGTAACATAACAAAATCAAAACTTAATTGTAAGTACTTACCTTGCACAAAACAGATCAATCTGCTTCACTAAATGTGTCACATGAGAACAGCAGTCAAGTCTAATTGGTTTCAAAGTTCTGTAGCACAACTACTACTATAATGCTTTCTCTAGGATGGGCTCAGCCAATATGTTTACTACTTTTTTTGAAAACAAAAACAAAAACCAAAACCAACCAACAACCTATTCTGGAAATGCATGTTTTAGGTAGATCCAAAAGTATAAAAGTATAAGTACATATTCTTCCTGGTCTTAAGGCTTCTGCTTATGCCTTAAATCTTGAATCTATATCCTAGCCTGCAAGCACACTCAGTTTTATTACCAGCCCTAATAGTTCCTGAAGTGTGATGAAGACTTGCATGAGCAGATGATTATGTAAAAATTAAAATAAGATGGGTTTAGAAGGATTAAGTGATTCCATACGTTATCTCAAAGACCTGTATTTCAAGACAGAACAGTTCAAATAATCCATTGCTTTTTCTCTTTGATAGAAATGTAAGGTTTAACCTTTTGGGAAGTCTTTTTCTACGGTGTCAGCAGCAGCTCCAACTTGTCAGTTCAGCAGTACTTTACAACTACTGCAGTTCACTTTGTGCATGATAGGGAAGAGAGCAGCAAGACTGATACGCAGGCTCTTCCAGAACTGTGAAAAATGCAAGATATGATTGACCAGCTATAAGGACAGTTTCAAAAAACCCAGTGGAGTGAGAACAGCTTCAAGGCAGAGTAGGTAATAAATAGAAAACTTATTACAAAATGAAAAAGTTCTGTAATGTGAGAACTGGTTCAGGGGACATGGGCTTAATGACTTCCTCTGTCATAGATGGCCTTAGAGACTTTAGGAAAATTGCTTAATCTCTTCTGAGCCATGATATAGAGATAGTAGATTCCTCTTCTTTTTCTTTTTTCTTTTTTCTTTTTTCTTTTTTTCCCTTCATTATTTTTTTTTTTCGATTCAGATTTGAAAAGAAGTTTTTTCTTATGATGTACCTGCACAAGCTTTTGGCACTGTTTCCCATAACTTCCTTATTGACAAAATAAAGTGCAGAATAGATAGATGGACAGCAGGGTGGATTAACAGAACTGCCAAACTCAAAAAGTTGAGATCAGTGGCATACAGCTTTGTTTCACTTACTGAACTGTCTTCATCCCAACCCACAAGTTTTCAGGTTTTGTTCTTCTCACCCCTATCCAACTGTAGGGTGGGGGGCAAGTGACTGGATAAGTGTTCAGCTGTCAGCCAGGGTCAACCCACCACAATAACCCCCATCCTCAGGATCATTGTTCTTTGGGGAAAAAAAAGACAATATATATTCCCTAGAATGGTCTAGTGAAAAGTGGGGCTTTTGTGATACATCCTCCTATAGTTGGTGTGAAGAGGTCAGGTTACCACCATAACCAGAGAGCAGAAATTCAATGGCAGTTAAGAATATAAGAGGTTTGGTTTGGTTGAGTTTTTTTCTGAGAAGTAAGAAGAGAGAGATCTTAGGAGCAAGTTTCACTGAACAACCATACTAGAAACTGTATTGCTTTTGGACAGACTACAGGCTGAAATACAATAAAAATTTAGAATTAGTACAGCACATGTGTCAGCGAAACAACCTATTTCAACTGTCTCTATGCTGCCAAGGAGTGGCTGATAAACATGGGGTGTATGCTCACCAGGGACATATTCTTCATATGTTTCTTGATCTATGTGGTACTTATAAACTTAATATGGAAAATTTCCTACTAGAAACTCAACTGAGAAAAAATGTATTTCATACAAAGTATTATGTATTTTTGCAACAATTTAGTCTTACATTAACTACTTCCAATCCCATAGCTAATTTCCTTTTTATAGTTTGCATACTTCCCCCCTCTTCAGAAATACAAGGAGAGGTAAAAAACAAACAAAAAAACAAATTAAAAAAAATAAAAGACACATTCCTTGGAGTATTATTACTAGTCTGCCTCATATTCCAATCCTAATCAAAATTGTACAACATATCCTTCTTCTGAAAATAGTAAATATGACCTACTCTCAAAGGTGTAGTATAAATGCAGCGGAAGACTGATTTGGTTTCTATTTTCTCCTGATCACATGGTTGGTGTGCCATTCTAATAAGAATGAAGTTTGCATCCTCAATATTTTTCCTCTTCATTAATTATTTTCTAATGTCTTGACTTCTCTGTATCTTTTCATCCTCTGACTCCTTTCCATGTCTCAGCAGCAGCTTTTTTTTCAACTTCTCTATTTCAATTCCATCTCACTATATTTTCTCCATCCCATTTGCTCCTCTGTATTTTTAAACAACTCAATGCTAGATGTCTGTAGATTTATTTCCTTTTTTCTCCTTCTCATTTAAGTGTTTTTCATCAGCCAGTCATCTTTTGAAGTATTCCTTTTTTTGCTTAAAGTCAAGAGTCAATATTATACCTGTAAACATGAAACCCTGTCTGCGTTCTTTGTGTTAAAAAGCTGCCTTTGACTTTTGTAGCTGTTTTATGTTTTGCATTTAGTTGAGATTTTGGATCTGTGGATATTTCAAAATATTTAAGATCATTGTGAATTTAGAAAAGACTATAAATAGAAAACATCTAGAAGAAAAAGGAAGGCCTGGATTATGTGTTACACAGAGAAAGTTTAAGAAAATTAGGCACTTGCATTTTCAGGAAATCATTCATTTTCAGGAAACTCTGATATTAGATATGCATCGCCCACTTCCTACTACATTGTTCTGTGGCAAAAAGTCTATGCTGTGAAGTACATCTCCTATTAAAGCAAATAAAATGTTAGCAGGGCATTTGAAACGTGATTACTATGTCACACTGAGAGCATTGTGTTTGTTAGCTGGTGACCAGCCAGCTGGATTTAGCCATTTAACCAAGATGATGTCCTCAATGGCTCAGCTGAAGACAAGAGAGCTGTGATATTTTGCATCAGCTAAATAACTCTTCTCCAGGCAGTTTGCTTTCTCCACAATTGAATACGTTCTACCAGCCACAAGTGGGCCAAAACCTGCCTTTCTGTGTCCAGTCTAAATAAGAACTCATTTTAACTCTTATCTAGGTCAATATATATATGTATAATACACATCTATAAACCTATTATATAGCATATGAAGAAGGCACATTGAATTTTTCATATGTCTGTATCATGTCACAGGTTTTATCAATTTTAGTTAATATATGCATTTCAGCCATATATTAAAGTTAACTTTATTTGTCATCTTTTCCTTTTGTATTTATGACTTCAGAATTTAGAGACATTCAAACAGGTATGAGATAATGCATTTGTTCAAGGCATAAACTGGGAGTTGCGATAAACATGCTAAGGTTTTTCATTGTGGTGCAATGAGCTGAAATGGAATAAGATATTTTAGGTACAAAAGCAAAAATATTTATTCTTACTTTTATACCTTTTTATTGTTTTTTTTTCTTACTAGCTTTAGTGCTTATTCCATTGACTTTAGACATTAAGGTTGAGAGTCAACTTCACACTGTATACACATTGGACAGTATACAGCTACCGATGGCTATATGTCTTTTTAAAATTCAGCACTGGGTTGGAATGTGAATCTCTACAGGGAATGAAAGTGTTTAAATACTTTATTTATGTATAACAGCATTATCCGCATTCAGTGAGTATTGATGAAAAAAAGGTGAAAAGAGGAAGACAAGAAGAGCATGAAGAGTTTGTGGCATAAACTAAGACAGCAAAAGCAGTTTCAGCCTTCTGCAGAATGAGTTTCATTTTCTCCAGCTTCTACCTGCTTTCTCCTAAAGCCAACTTTTGCTCTGTCTGCTGTCAAGAGGTACAACCTTCTATGTGTGCTGCAGGTCTGTCAGTGTAGGTGATGCTCTTTTTGTTCACTCTATTTGCACCGCTGAAAGCCTATAAACCTAACTTGAAAGCTACAGATATCTCAGTAACATTTAATTATCCCTGGCTGTCAGTATTTTTAAAGTCATATATTTATATTAAATGACAGAAAGATAATACTAAACAATCAAAAAAAAAAAAAAAAAAAAAAAACCAAAAAAACCAAAAAAAAAAAAACAAAAAAAAAAAAAAAATATTTTTTAAAA
>NDXB01000145.1:17504-33018 GCA_002631895.1 Agapornis roseicollis
AAAAAAAAAAAAAAAAAAAAAAAAAACACCAAACAACCCAAAACAAACAAAACACAAAAATACAAATGATATTTTGTCAAGTAAAACTATTTTTTTTGTGAAAATGCAAATTATTAAAATCCAGTGATCCTCAGTTTAAAGAGTAGGATAAATTCATTTTTAGTCTTTGAGTAGAAGTATGCTTAGTTTAACTAGTCTGCTTTCAATTTCTTTGACTGAGCTCAAATCTTGCCTCATCCACATGGTTCTGTAGGAAGTAGAGTGTGCTACTTGTTGCTCTGATTGCTCCTCTAAAGGGATACAGGACTTACACAGCTCCAGTGAACATGTTGGATCTCAGAGTGTCTCAAAAGGCATTAGGTGCATCTGTGTAAGCAACAGAATCAGTTCCTTTTACCTGGGTTTTGGTTTTTGTTGGTTTTTTTTTTTCTCCTTTTTCTCCTTGAAAATAGCAAACTAAAGATCTGTTGGAACAATTCTAAACACAGCAAACCATTTAATCATATCAATTCTGTGTAAAGCAGAAATTTAAGCCCTCCACAGGGAAAGAAAACATTTGTTTTCTTTAGGCAGGGGTTAAAAACATTAGGGTTTTGTGTTTTGCTTTGTTTTGCTTCTTTCCCCAAATCTGTTCTTAAACAAATCAAGCAAACAACTCATCTTACCAAGCACCACAGGGAAATGAATATAGGGATTCGTAAGTATTCTCCTAGTTTGTATGCATGACTCACTGTCTGGTGGCAAAAATCAATTTGCCTCTTTAAAAAGGCCCGCTTGGGGATAGAAGAATGCAGAGTTGTAATGGTTTACTGTCTTGAGTGTCTTTGTCTGATGACAAACAGAACTGGAATTGACAGCACAGAGTTATACTCATGAGCTAAAATGATTCATGTGTTGTGACATTTTTCCTCACCTGGTTTTGCAAAACTGCACCTGCAAAACAGTGCATCTATGTTATTCATGTAGTCACCTCGATTGCATGCTTCCCTGGTATTTACAGGCACTGACAGTGCCTTGTGTCTCACAAGCTATTTTTGTGCTCTTATGTCTCATTGGAAATCAAGCACTCTGCTGTCTGAAGAAATGTACAGGCATTCCTAGATATGAGACCATGCACAACTGATCACCCCACAGAGAATGTTTCAACTTTCATGTCATACAGTGAAAAATGTGAAACAAAAGATGGGGGTACAAGTCTACACACATTTCATTACCTTACAAGCAGCATTAGAGTGTGGAGACATTATCAAACAGAAACTCAGGAAATCCAAGGTTTGTTAACAGTCTGGCCCAGTACATTTGGATTATTTGAAGCATCAACTTGTCTACAAATAATGTTAATTACATGTTAAATTTCACTGTGAAACAAATGAAGACTTTGATGCAATAAACAAGACACAGATGGCAACAGTCTGTGGCACCAAAATGCTGGACAGGTCAGGAAATTATTTGAATCCATATTTGATTTGATTGTATTTTTTGTAATCCCTGTAGGTTTTCTAATAAAGGAGTTTTGGTTTAACTTCAGCCAGCATCTAAGCCCCACACAGCTACTGGCTCACTCTCTTACAGCAGAATGAGAGAAAGAATGAGAAGATTAAAAGTGAGAAAACTCTTACATTGAGATAAAATAGTTTAATAAGTAAAGGAAAAGCCATCAACAACAACAAAACTAAAACCAAGGAATTCATTCACCACTTCCCATCAGCAGGTAGATTTCAACCACCTCCAGGATAGCACGGCTCCATCACATGTAACAGACCTGGGAAGACAAGCATCATCACTCAGAACATCCTCTCCTTTCTTCTTCCCCCGGCTTTATATAATGAGAACGACATGATACATTCTGGGATACCCCTTTCGTCAGTTGGGGTCTTGGTTGTGTCCTCTCAAACTCCTTGTGCACACCCAGCCTAGTGTGTGGTGAGGTGGTGTGGGGAACAGAAATGGCCTTGACTCTGTGTAAGCACTGGTCCACAATAATTAAAACATCCCTGTGTTATCAACACTCTTTTTATCACAAATACAAAATATAGCACTATACAAGCTAATATGAAGAAAACTAACTCTACCCTATCCAAAACCAGCACAAAAGTGAAAATAAAAATAAGTATTTTGGAAAAGTAAAGAAGAAAAATGAATTATTAAGAAACCCTTTTTTCCAACCTCAATGTGTATTTGGTCTTATAATTAAACCAAAAGCATATAAATTCAACAAAAATGGAAAATCTAACTTTTGAATCTTGTTTCAGTTGAAAAAAAAGAAAGATGGTCAAAAACAAATAAAAAGGCATCTGTCCTCTATGAAGATACTCAGGAAGACAAAAATACATCCCAAGTTCACATTATATGCTTTGATAGGCTGTCAGTGTACAGATAGAATCATAGAATCATAGAATCATTAGGGCTGGAAAGGACCTTAAGATCATCTAGGTCCAACCCCCCTGCCATAAGCAGGGACGCCTCACAATAAACCATGTCACCCAAGACTCTGTCCAACCTGGCCTTGAACATTGTCAGGGATGGAGCGTTCACAATTTCCCTGGGCAATCCACTCCAGTGCCTCACCACCCTCACAGGAAAGAATTTCTTCCATATGTCCAGTCTAAACCTCCACTATTTGAACCCGTTACCCCTTGTCCTGTCACTACAGTCCCTAATGAAGAGTCCCTCTCCAGCATCCTTAGAGGTCCTCTTCAGATACTGGAAGGTTGCTAGGAGGTCTCCACGCAGCCTTCCCTTCTCCAGGCTGAACAGCCACAACTCTCTCAGCCTGTCTTCATATGGGAGGTGCTCCAGATCATCCTCGTGGCCCTCCTCTGGACTTGTTCCAACAGTTCCATGTCCTTTTGATGTTGAGGACACCAGAACTGCACACAATGCTCCAGATAAGGTCTCCCGATTGCAGAGTAGAGGGGCAGGATCACCTCCTTTGACCTGCTGGTCACGCTCCTTTAGATGCAGCCCAGGATACAGTTGGCTTCCTGGGCTGCAAGCACACACTGAAGTCGGCTCATGTTCATTTTCTCATCGACCACCAGATGATAAGTTCTGCTGGCACTGGATGCAGAAAAATGATTCAATCCAGAGCAAGTTAGTATTACGCATAATGATATTCTGATTTGATTGTGCAAGCAGATGTTCTGTGAATTAAATCAAAAAATGTTTTTTGTCACCTCTGCTCAAACAGGCAAGCCAGCTTCATTCCCAGGTGAGATGAGAACAGGAATACATTGCTTACTCTATTAACAATAGATGATTTTTCTCATGATGAATAGATTTTTTCCAGTCCTTGATGAGATTGTTGAGTGCCAGATGTACCTGTGAGAATTTTTTTTCCTCTAGAGAGGGAGCAACAGTTTAATTTTGGTCTGAAGAGCTCATATTAAATGCATCTAAAACAGAAGTAAGCTGCTAAGTGGCATCTGCCAACAAGAAATGCATCCCATTTAAACAACACAATGCATATATCCTGGATATAAGCTAAGAAGGGAGATGGGTGATAAGATTAAAACTCAGCATCATACAGGCATATATTTATTCAGTGAAAAGTTATTAAGGTACAGGTCAGCTATAAGATATCATTGCTGAGGTATAATAATAGCAAAATGTTCATAAACTCACATGTGTTTTCTCTGGTTTTATAATAAAAAATATGCACTGAAAGGAAGCATATATATATATACACACAGTCTTATAAACACAGATATACTTTTCTTAAATTGTGGATTTTTTTTTTCTCAAAATTTAAACTTTTATTTATGATCTCAGACCCACTGTGGGTTTTGGAGAGTTCTCTTCTCTGAAGAAGCGACCACTTCCTTTCTTTCTTTTTTAAACAATGTGAGTAAATCAAAAGCATTCTACCATGATTACATATAATCAGAAACAAAAGACATGGTGTCAGGTATTCTCAGCATCCCACTCCTAAACCTGTATCGTTGTTTTTGCATAAAACCGTAATAAACAGGCACTGCATTTTTTCTACATGCATTTGCTTCAAAGAGGATTCTACATTCTCTAAGGTGGCAAGGTCAGTCAATAAACTTGCTATGACAGAATTGGAAAACTGAGGTTTTGTTACACAACCCTCCATAGCTTTTTGTTAAAAAAAAAAAAAAGAAAAGAACTTTCTGAGCATAACCCATCGGCATCTTGCTTAATAGGCACATCCTGTGGCCTGCTGGGCCAGCATAACTTAGTAGGTAAGGGAGATGCTGGTGGGAAAACGCGCACAAGAGAGATGAGTTGTAGAAGTGTAATTGGCACACACACACAGCAAATTATCCCAGAAGACTCAGAAGTCTTCTCAGTCTTGAAAACATTTAGAACCAACCACAATGATTTATACTCCAATTCCAGTGGATTTACTCATGAGAGCGAGTAATATGCTCAGTTGTAATTAACAAGCCTAAATTTTCTGTTATTTTCAGTGACTCTCATGCCTTTTAACACTGTCAAAAAGGTGTAAAAGAAAAAAACCTGAGAACAGAGTTTTATTTCGCATTTTTCTTCAAAGGCATTTTTGTGCTATCAATCCAGCTTTGGAGAACAAACGTCGCCTACTAAGTAAAATCAACAAATGTGTAAACCCACACGTCCCCATGTCATTCATCTCATCATGCATGCTCTGACAGTTCCCCAAAACAGCATTCATCTAAATAAGTTGTGAACTTCAAAGTTTCATCAGCAAAATTAAAGTATTAAAGTGAGCAATTTGTTAGTCTTCTTAGCTCTTTGCATTTTCTTTTGCTTTGTAATTTTACTCCAGAACACATAAACACAAGCTGACAAATATGAGACTATCTGCAGTTTGCAGCATGAACTCAGGTATCTTGATGTGGTCAGCAAATAAATATTTGTAGCAGTTAAATACTGGCTCTAGGAAATGATAATTATTTGTCCTCCTCTGGACTTTAACCCAACAATCTAAGGTTTCTTATACAAAACAGCACTCAAATTCTTCAGCTTTCAAGCTTGTGCTGAAGTTTCAGCAAAGTCAACAGGACAAACATGTGCTTAAACAATGTCTTATTTGATTTCTCAAAACCACGCTCTGGTTTACATACTTAAATGTGAATTTAGGGCTAAAGCTGCAGTATAAAATTAAATATGAAAAAATTACTTTTCACTCTGTAATCCAAAATGAGTGTGCATCCAGGACACATTTAATATTGCACTGTGCTTCCATTGCTAGGCAAAATAAGCAAGGAAGATTTGGTATAATTCAGACAGTATTTTATGTGCATTTTGTAACTGTACTTGTTAAGGAAGCTTTCTGTAGATATTTGAGTTTGAACCTTATATCTTGAAATAAGTATTTTTCTACATAGTCTTTTCTCTGAACTTTAATCCAACTTTACGACATCTGGTTTTGATTTTTTACTCTGTGTAAGTTATAGAGCATTTGCTATCTGTCTGTCATACACAAATATGCATACACAGTTGTGTATGACAGATAGACATGGTTAATGCTCAGATGTACAATATCCATTCTAAGAGTAATCTGTGAAGTATAGTTTTTGTCTTCAAGATAATTTGGGGTTTACAAGATATTAATTAGTTTAAAATAATGTCTTGCTCTTTCTAAGCTAAGTTACTACTAGGTTTCTCTTATATTTCTCATAGATGTTAAATATTGATGAACATCTTTCATTCAAAATTTTTACTACTTAATTTTCCCTAGTAGAAATATTTTAATTAAATCTTCTGTTTCTTACATAGCAATAGTCAAAATTAGTACAGTAGGTGGAATAAAATTAATAAAAGCTAAGTAACCAGGAGTAAAATCTTGATTGTCATTCAGTTCTATGGGCGATGACCTCTAATTTCACTCACTCAGGATTCAAAACCACTTGTGACATTTATGCTGTTACAGCCAAGGTCTCATGACATTATTTAATAAATAAAGAATATGGGATATTTTCCTGAGAAGAAATGTGATATGGCTAGTTAGTTGTTTTAACTGATACCTTCTTCCTCCTCACAATGGATGACCCTGAAAAGACTGGTTGAAACAGAGGTCTCATTACACCACCATATCAGAACAGTTCTGAGAGGGAGAAAATTCAGCATATTTGCTTCCAATAACTTTTGAAGTTATCCTTTTTACTCTTCTTTCCTCTACTGTGTCCTTCACTATTGCCTCCCAGCCACATCTGGACTCCCAGACCCATCACAACACTACTGTAACCCCAAAGCAGAGTAGGCTAGCCAGGAGGAGTGCAAGGAGGCAAGAAAGCACTTGGTGCAAGGCTGCTGGGAGAAATCCCTGTCTCTCAGCTACTGCTGTTCCTCAGCTGCTGCTGTGAAGCTTTTGCCTGAGGAGAGACACCCTTATGTGGGGAACACTGATCCAGAGAGTTGGGTGAGCAATAGTCCAGTAAGAACTTTCATATCAAACAAACTCGGGGTGTATTGGAACAAGACTTACAGCTGCACTGTTAGACTGTGTTTGTTCAATTTCACAAAGGCCCACATCACACACTTTAAAAAGTGCCATTCAGAACTAACTATACCAGGTAACCAAACAAACCTTAGCACACTCCTCTCTCTTGAGGGGGAAAGTCTTCAGGGAAATCCAATTTTATGTTGTTTCATTTTAAAAGAGACCTCCTCCAGAAAGGACTTCTAGCTATCACATCATCTTTATTCTACCACAGGGTTAGAAAGATACTTCACCATTGCTGTAACTCATTCCTGAACTCAGACACATTGATTTTCCTTCCTGACTTGTCCTGGGTTCAGCAATAGCAGTCAATTTTTTGCCTTCTTAGTAGCTGGTGCAGCTGTGTTTTGACTCAACTTGGGAACAAAACTAATAACAGGCATGTTTTTAATTACTGTTCAAATGTTTTGTTCTGACCAAGGACTTTGTGATTCTCATGGTCTGCCAGGGAGGAGGGGAAGCAGGGAGGAAGCAGGGACAGGACACCTGACCCAAGCTAGCCAAAGAGGTATTCCATACCATAGCACGTCATGCCCAGGATGTAACTGGGAGGGATCTGGAAGGGCTAGTTCTCTCTGGGGTGCTGGAGGAGGTATTGGGTCAGCGATTGGTGGGGTGTCATGAGTTATCTATTAGTGGTTGGTGAGTTGCTGTATTCTTTTCCCTTGTTATTTCCTTTATCATTATTATTATTGGTGGTAGCAGTAGTGATTTTTGTTATACCTTAGTTACTAAACTGTTCTTATCTCAACCTGTGGGAGTTGCATTCTTTTGATTCTCCTCTCCATCCCTCTGGAAGCAGGGCAGGGCAAGAAAGGGGGTTGAGTGAGTGAACGAGTTGCATGGCTGTGTTTAAACCATGATGAGGAAGTTTTTCTGTAACACCACAGAACACCTCCTGAATTCTGCCCTTATAAACTGTATAGGTACTTCTAAGGGTACAATTTGCTGAAAGTGTTTCAATATCCCTTTTTAATGACATAATATTATTTCACTTTAAATAATTTGAGCATACTTGGTAGCACAAGATTTTGATAGAAAATGCTATTTGAAGAAAACATCCTTTATGCCTAAGTCATATTGTCACTTTATATTAATTTCCTTATCCATTTCACCTTTACACTGTCCTCTGTATTCATTCATTTTTAACTAAGTTATCTTTTTTCAGTCCTAAAATAGATTTTAAAAAGACAGGCAAGTCTATCTCAGTCTGAAAGAGAGCCATTGCCCTGGCAATTAAAAGCAGCTTGAACTCCCAGTAAACAGAGGAAAAGTTTTTAGAACTCTGTTTGTCCTGTAAAATTATGAAGATAATGCATAACACTTTCACATAGCTTTCCATTCATGAACCTTTGCACATTTTGCAAAAAGCAAGTGACTTCAGTACTATGATGTAATCTCATTCAGCGTTTAGGCATCCTGAGTGTGGTTTTAGTACCAATAATTCCCTAGACAGAAATGCTACTTCATATAAAAGTGTATATGGTCAATCAACTATGGTTTAAATACCATTTTTCTTTTAAGCTAAATTTTATGAGCTGTTTGCATGGGATTTTGATTCTGAAACACTAAATGTGGTGTTTCTGTAAATGCACAAGCTAATTTTGCTCCACATTTCTACAAACTTGGTCATACTTTTAGCTAAAAGACCTCCAAACTAAAACTAGTAATGATAGTATTCAGCATCTCTAAGGGCCTGTTATGGCTTGGGTTATTTTTTGTTTTGTTTTGGTATTTTGTTGGGTTTTTTTTTAATTGTTCAATTTTAATCTGATATCAGATTATAGAGACTGATCAGTTAAGTCTAGTGCTGTATTAGGCCATTTCTTTGGCTGTAACAAGAGAAAGACATTTAACTAATGTCCTTTCTATCTTCAGTCATTAGAGCTAAGATCCTGCTGCTGTTTTTATGTACATATGTAATTACAGTACACTTCACAAAGGTTTCTAAATGTACTTCAGAACACAGAAAGTGTCCTTACAAGAGACATTCTCCATCTGTATGTGCCCATGTCAAGAATCGCAGTATGTATTAACACAGGTATACCACAAATGCCTTTTGAAATTATACCAATGATTTTGAAGCATCATTTAGATATCTGGTATCTCAACAGCTCATGTTGCCATGAATTGCTGCTTGTGGTATGTCAATGCCTCATGAGAAATCACACAAACCTTCTAGTTAAGGTAGTTTCAAGCCAGTTTATTACAAAAATTTTTGTAATACTGTTCTATGTTTCTTGTTTTTATGACTGTCTGTGATACATGAAAAGTCAAGCAAATGCAGAGAGGCAAAAAAAATCTCTTCTGGCTTGTTCTGCACTGGTCTTAGCCCAGATTAGTGAGCGTGTTGCTTTGTATTCTTGCAGCAGCTCTACTCCCTCAGCCACCATATAAAACATTTAACAGGCTCCTACACATCCTCCCAAAATTTTCAATTGTGAGATTTTAAACAGTGACATAATAACCCTACCTGCAAGGATGCTATATCCACCTTCATTAGCTTGGCTTTCAGTAAGAAATTTAACTCTACAGAATGCATCAAACTTCCTGCTGAGAAACATGCCATTTTTTAAGTGCAGTCAAAAAAAGCTCTATAATTTCTTATTCTTATTTGAAGCTCTGATTTTTCCTTCATTTTCTAGCTGTAGTCTCGGTGATTTTGTAAATCCTGAATAAAAATAACACATCATGCTTTGGACAGATGAACACAAATTTCTCTATTATTCACAGTCTTTTGTAGTCTTCATTAGCATTAACTGAGTCACCAGCTTGCTAAATGAACAGAACATGTAGGTTAGACATATGTTTTTTCACCTGGCTTACTTCATGATGCAGGTAAAACTTAAGTTCTGTTCTGCCCTTTCTTTCTTGGGTGAGAACAGAATGCTTCAATTAATACTGGCAAATTACTGCCAGAAACTCATACCTGAATGAGCTCATCAGGACAACGAGGCTGCTGCATTTATCATTTTCAGTTAAAAAAGAAAATTCAATTGTAAAAGTGAAGCTGTGAGAAGCTGTAAAATTCTTATTTTTATATCATGTGTATATATATATGTATGTGCCTGTATATGTGTATGTGTATATGTTTGTATAAGAGTTTGCAGGAATAAGGCTTTAAACTAAAAAGAGGAGAAAAAAAAAACAAACAACAAAATAAAACATATTTTTATGGATGAAGCATTTAGATTTTGCCAATTTTTGAGTAGCTGGAAATAACACTCTCACGTATATACACATGAATTAAAAAGGATGAAATTCCTCTTAGTACACACCACGCCGAAGCATCCATGAAGCACTTACGATGAAGTAACACAAAGATCACATTTGCAAAAAAAATACCTGTTCAGATGCAGCCACAAACCTTCCACCATAAGTAACGGTGTAGTAATTGCTATTTTTTTATCAGTTACCTTGTTCACAGCTATTTCCTAATTGTAAATTAGAAATAGTTGCAGAGGAGAGATAGTAAAAAAAACCAAACTAGCCAATCCCAGCATGACAATTTTACTTGGAATAAATGCTCTCACTGAGTTTGTGAGAGTTTTGTTAACACAAGCTTTTGCTTTTGAACAAACATTTTGTAAAGGGGAATGAAAAGAATGGGCAAAGCTGTCAGTAATACTGAAGGATCAAATCTGAGAAAAATTTTATCAGAATATAATTTCATTATTATAATTATATCTATTATTAAAGTATATGATGGTAGTTGAAAGAATATTTTTGCTTTATGTTTCCTTCTGTGCTATTCATTGCAGAGCATGTTGGCACCTGCCTATCTTCCCTAAGGAACAGCTTAATACAACTGTGTTACTCTCAGGAGCCCCAGTGGGGGAAGTAAACTGTGCCAGCTCACGTTTTCGTTGTAACTTATTTTCTCTCACTGGACAGCAATTTTGGAGGCTAGTTGCATGGAAAAAGGGGGAGAGCAGCTTATTGGCAACTGTTATGCTTCCATGATGATTCCTAGAGTACAGGTGAATAGCGCATGGAGGATCATAATGGGATACTAGAAGGTAGGAGGCATCTTCTTACACAGAAGAATAAATATTAGAGAAAGAAAAGTAATGTAGGTCTGTAACAGCAAAAAGAAACATTTGATATATCAAAGGAAGAGAAGGCAGCAGAAGGGATGCAGAGAGGAAGGACAGGGCTGACTGGCAAATTTCATTCCATTGGCTTTGTATCATTTTAAGAAGCTGTTGTGGGACTGGGTAGGTTTTTTTGTTTGCTTGTTTTTCTCATAAACTCATGGACAGAAAAATGCTGGCCAAATTTGAAATAGGGGCATCAGTCATGCAGGCATTTAGCCAACATCACCATTGGGCCCTATGAATGTCAGGTGCTGTTCAAAAACCTAATTAGTGTGTTTTCCTTCAACACTTTGTTGAAAGAATATTTCATTACCATGCAAATGGTGTTAACTCACAACACAAGCTAATTGAATTCTTACAAAACATCCCATGCAGACTCTTATCATAACCTGCCTGACAATAAATGCTAAACTCTAAAGAGCAACTTTAGAACATAGAATTCATATTTAGTAGCAGGACACTGACTGCCAGATTATTTACAGCTTCTGTCATTTCAGATACTTTGAGTCCAAAGCTAATTCATCTTGTTATCTTGGTTAACAATAGATTCACATTTGCCACTGTAACCAGCTGGACTGATAGCTGAAAAGTAAACTACTGCTTTCAGTGAAAACAGCATGGTTAATACACAGCCCACCATGGGTGTTTTACGTTGTCTGTTTTTGCTGCTGCACTCCCCCTCTCTTTCCTGCCAGCAGCAATTAAAATAGGGCCTCAGAGCAGTAAATGGATTCAGAAGAGCTGCAGCCATGTGCTCAGTCCTCTCTCATCTTTGCCAGTGCAATTACATGTGAATTCAGTCTTTGTGCTGGACTTTCCTGCCCAATGCTTTCTCCAAACACTTATTAATAGTAGTTGGTGTTCAATTAACTTTGCTGGATGCTTTCATTGCTTTTTATTCTTGTATTCAGTTTGGCTGGATCAAAACATTTCAAAAGTAAGTCTGGATCAGTCTCTACCTACTCATTAATCACTCATTAAGCTCAACTTATTCCTGGCCTTTCACTTAGCAAGTTTACTGACTCAAGCCATGGTGAAGCACTGGTCCCAGCTGGGAGATGAAAGATACCACAAGTGGTATCCACTGAGTTTGCCATTGGCACAAATGTTGGTATCAGATGAACAGCAGTATATAGCAGTGCTGAACTGCCAAGCCTACATTTTACTCATGTAATTAAAAGGTAAAATATTATGCCTTACACCGAGTTGGACAACATGTAGTTATATCTTCCAGGTGAGAGAAAAATTACTCAACTGTAGATGCAAAAGCAGGTGAGAAGCTTGGCCAGGCAAAAAGCATGCATTTAATACAACATGTAAACATAAACCTGATTGCTCTGCTATTCAGACCTGCAGGACTGACATTCAGTACCACTCTACCTCAGTGCTGACAGCTAATAGAGTTTACACTGAACCCTTACAGGTACCAAAAGCTCTGAAAAACCACTGCTGCTGAATAGAAGAGAGTTTCAATGCCAAATTGGACAGAACAAACAGTAGGGTTGTTTTTTTTTTCCTGGTGTCAGTCATGTTACTTATTTAGAAGTCTCGGTGATTAAAACAGTAGTACTCAGAGGTTGTGGAACAGCAATGAGAGCAATATTAATGTCATCATTTCCCCTGGGTGAAAGCATTTCTCCCAGCTTCACAGTAAGATCTAACTTAAACTTTTCCTTCAGTGAAAGTATTCAAGTGTTTTGAGGCAGAAAGAAAATAATACAGAGATTATGTAAATAGGTATTTTTCTAAGCACAGTGATTTATTCTCAATAAAATGTGCAGATAAGCAGATGTGCTTTGAGAATGAAACAGTTTAGAGTCCTTTAAAGCAGCAATATCCACTGCAGAGCTTATTGTTTTGTCCTTGTCTCAAAAAATCTCAACAATAAGTTAATAGACTTAACCTTGCTACTGGAAGGCTTGCTTGTACACCTGTAAAATAAAAGCTGTTAGACGACTGATGGCTGAACTGAGATGAAAATAGCCATTTTGTCCAAATACATTTTTAAGACACGTAGAGAATTTTTAGTCTGATACTATGATGAAAATGCAATCATTCAAAAACTTCTGTAAAAAAATACAAAACAAAACACTTGCTTGAATATATTGATTTGGGTAAATGGAAGCTTTCAGTATTTTATCATTTCTAAAAGATCCATTGCTATTAAAGCAATTTTCTCTTAATGTACCATGTTTTCTGAATTTATTTCTGGTTCAAAAACCTTAAATGCAACATGTAATCCAATGGATTTTTTGCAATGTATGAACTTTTCAGTAATACTGGAGATAGACTTAGCTGATCACTGATTCATTAGTCCTGTAAGTTAGTCTTTGGTTTTCCCTGGGTTTAATCCACGTTAATGAGTCAGTGCCCTCCTTAAGAAAGGCAAATCTATCCCACTGATCTATCTAGGTCTGAAGCCTGCTCTCAGATATTTGTTATTCTGTAGCTCTTTTGTGGTACATGATATTGGGGTTTCTTCCCCAAATAATCAAGATTTGGAGGGTATTGATACACATCCCAGTCTGCTCTGATATGGAATGAAAACTTGGAAATTAGAACAGCTACTCCCAGGAGCAGATCGGCTTCATATCTTCATGAAAAAAACAGGTTTTCATGAAGTTCTATTAAGATCTGCTATTTGGATCCTTTGACAGACATTTAGTAAAATAAAAAATAATGACCATGGATCTTACACTTTTGTCTGCAAAACTCAGCTGTTGCAGAACAATATAGCAGCAACTAAGAGCAACTAAAGGCAAATTGTGCCTGGCAAATTTGGTGGCTACCTATGATGGGGCCATGTCTTCAGTGGATAAGGGAAGAGTGACTCATGTCATCTACCTGGATTTGTGTAAGGCATTTGTTACTGTCCCGCATGACATCCTTGGCTCTAAACTGGAGAGCGATGAATTTGATGGATGAATCACTTGCTGGATAAGAAATTGACTGGATCTTTGCACTTGAGGACTTGTGGTCAACTTGTGGTCAACAGATCAGTCATGAGTGGTGCTCCTTGGGGTCAGTTCTCAGACCAGCGTTGTTTAACATCTTTGTCAGTGACATGAACAGTGGGATTGAGTGCACCTTCAGCAAGTTTGCTGATGACACCAAGCTGCGTGGTGCAGTTAATGTGGTTGAGGAAAGGGGTGCTATCAGAGCACTTTTTACAGAGCATTTAAAGGCTTGAGAAGTGGGGTGGTACAAATCTCATGAAGTTCAACAAAGTGAAGTGGTTGAAGGTCCTGCACTTGGGCAGTAAAAATCCCAAACACGACTACAGGCTGAGTGGAGAATGGATTGTCAGCACCCCCTGAGAAGACTTAGTTGATTGATGAGAAACTCAGCTGGCAGTGTGCACTTGCAGCCCAGAAAGCCAACCATATATTGGGCTGCATCAAAAGGAGCATATCTAGCAGGTTGAGGGAGATGATTCTTACCACCTATTTGGTCTCAAAAGACCCCACCTAGGTGTATTGCATTCAGCTCTGGGCACCCTAACACAAAAGGGATGTGGACCTATTGGCGTGAGTCCAGAGGATGGCCATGAATATGATCAGAGGGCTGGAGCACCTCTGCTATGGAGACAGGCAGAGAGAGTTGGGATTGTTCAGCCTGGAGAACAGAAAGCTCCAGGGAGATCTTACAGCAACCTTCCAGTCCCTAACGGGGGTCTACAAGAAACCTGGAGAGGGGCTTGTAGGGATAGGACAAGAGATAATAGCTCTGAGCTGGCAGATGGGAGATTCAGATTAGACATTAAGGAGAAATTATTTACTGTGGTGGTGAGGCACTAGTACAATTTGCCCAGAGGAGTTGTGGCTGCTCCATCCCTAGCAGACAGGCCAGGTAGGCCAGGGTTCTGAGCAACCTGGGCTAGTGGAAGGTGTCCATGCAGGGGGGTTGGAACTCTATGTTCAGTAAGGTCCCTTCCAATCCAACCATTTTATGATTCTATGAATCCATCAAGGACAAAAGGAAGGGGAAACGAGACTGTGAAGGTGTGTATTGTGCAAGGTGAAGAGGAGGAGCAGAAAGAACCTGCAGGATGTGAAAAATGAAAAATCTGGGCTGGCGATTGACAGACAAAGTATCTGTAAGCACACCTTCAATGCTAAGTGTTTATATTATATGGGAGTGAATCACTCTAGATGGAAGAATAACCAGTGAAAAGGGGTTCATTTAGCTTAAGATAGAATCATAGAATCATAGAACAGTTAGGGTTGTAAAGGACCTTAAGATCATCTCGTTCAAACCGCCCTGCCATAAGCAGGGACACCTCACACTAAACCATCTCACCCAAGGCTTCATCCAACCTGACCTTGAACACTGCTGGGGATGACGCACTCACAACCTCCTGGGAAAACCCATTCCAGCATCTCACCACCCTAACAGAAAAGAATTTCTTCCTTATATCCAGTCTAAACCTCTCCTGTTTAAGTTTGAACCTGTTACCCCTTGTCCTGTCACTACAATCCCAAACAAAGAATCCCTCCCCAGCATCCCTAGAGGTCGCCTTCAGATACTGGAAGGCTGCTATGAGGTCTCCATGCAGCCTTCTCTTCCCCAGGCTGAATGGCCTCAACTTTCTCAGCCTGTCTTCGTATGGGAGATGCTCCAGTCCCCTGATCATCCTCGTGGCCCTCCTCTGGACTTGTTCCAACAGTTTCATGTCCTTTTGATGTTGAGGACACAGGAACTGCACACAATACTCCAAGTGAGGTCTCCCGAGAGCAGAGTAGAAGGGCAGGATCACTTCCTTCAACCCGCTGGTCACTCACCTTTTGATTCAGTGNTTCATGTCCTTGTTGAGGACACAGGAACTGCACACAATACTCCAAGTGAGGTCTCCCGAGAGCAGAGTAGAAGGGCAGGATCACTTCCTTCAACCCGCTGGTCACTCACCTTTTGATTCAGTGCAGGATACACTTGGCTTTCTGGGCTGCAAGCACACACTGAAGCCGGCTCA
>NDXB01000147.1:0-39305 GCA_002631895.1 Agapornis roseicollis
ACTGACAGCTTCCTAACTATTTAAAATGCTGAGCCATAACTGTAACTTCAAGGGCTTTTATTTTTAATGCTTACCATCATAAAGTGCTTTAAAAAGCACTGTAGTAATCTGTTTACTTTACACGTTCAACTTTCCAAAACACTCAATCTCGATGTTGCAGAAAAATATGGCCTACTAACTAATGTTAGCTCTCCATAAAATAAGAAAAGCATCACCACACAGCTATTTCATCCAGCATGCTTGCTGTGAACAAAGCTGACCAAGATAAACTGATCCTAATCAATCATATGGCAAACACTCCAGGAAAGGTACTTAAAAATGCAGAAGTCTTGTGTTTCCTGGTAGCTTGAGGATAAAAAAAGAAGAGAAAGGTATACTCACAGCAGACCACACACCTCATAAATAAGACTGCTAAATCTCAGAAATAGTTAAGAAAGCACTGAGAGAAGTGATTACTGTTCCGGGCATACCTGAAAGCCATGGTGAGCCACCTTTGAGGAACACAAAGTAGAATTATAATGGTGTTTCTCAACAGCAATGACATTATTGGAAAGCTTCAGTTAGAATTATGATTCTTTTGTTTTTACATAAGCTTACTTAGTGTAGTCTTTGTCCGTTTGAGTACAGTTGACGTATAGAAAATAAAGCACTTTTTAAGATATTGTGAATTAAATTACGTGGATTAAAATGTCAGCTTTTATGTATCTTAATTCAAGATGATGGAGTGAGTAAAACTTCCTCTGCAGATCACTGAGTTCAGAAAAGTCATAGGATATGATACTTGGGCTGGAAATTCTTTACATGATGTGTCAGCTGTATGCCTTAAGTCTTGTAAGCGGTGAACAGTTCCACTTATGAGGTTACTCTTGTTCTAAGCTTTTTCACTGCAGCATGTACGGATCCCATAAAAAGAACTTTGCATTTGTAATGAAATATTCCAATTCCCCAGGATGAAAAATTAATGAGGGAATATCAAGAATACATCAATAGGCTTCAAAGGCATCTAAACCAGGCTGAAGAGAGGGCAGCTACAGCAACTCAAAAGGTACAGAACTGACAAATAAACACCATGTTACCGAAGTGCATTTAAAGCTTCCCACTGAATATTACAAAAATAACTGCTTTGTATTATCCCTGAAGCAGACGTGATCATCTGTGTGCATTCTTACTAATACAGTTTTAGCAACAAGCTTGTGTTTTGGGTGCGTCATGACAAAACTGATACATATTCAATGAAATGCCACCTTCTGACAGGATGCTTAAGTGACAGTATAATTTATGGAAACAAATTTGATGCAAATTAAGCTTGCGTGGTTCAAAATGTGTGAATGAAGGTGTATGATCGTTTCCATCTTCAGAAATGGGAGCAAATTAACAAAGAGTAATGAAACCTCCGACGAATAACCCAGCTCCCACTCACATAAAGCAGGCTTAACCTACTGCAGCACTCACAAACGATGGTTTCACGTGCTAAAGAGCAAATGTTGCACTGATCCCTACGCTTGTCTCTTGGGAGTCTGATGCAAAGCAAAGCGTGCCTTGAGTTGATGGCTACAGAACTGCCTTTATAAAAACTGGGAGGCAGCATATCTGTTCCGTGGGAATTCTCTGCTCTTTTCAGCCAGACAAGTTCAGTGGTCTAATGCAGTGTGTGGCTGCACAAAGAGCTCATGGAAACAGTGTGAAATAGTTGCAGGCTGACAAGTTCAGTGTCCATCAAATTGCAGCCTTGAGTACCTTCTTCTGCATCATGTAAGCTTAAGAATTATCTTGTCCGTGCACCTGCGTTTCCATTAGTAGTCTCCAGTAGCTGTGGCCCCAAAGATTGTTGGAGGAGTACACCTCACTGCAGTCCCCATCAGCTACCTACAGCAAATGCAAGAGATCTTGCAGTGTCAAAAATACTGAAAATCATGCAGACCAACTAGAAAAAACTTGTTTTCCTCTAGGCCAGGAGAAGAAAGGGGATGTTCTATGTATATCTCATTGCCGTAGTGAACATGCCTGGTCCATGTTTCAGTAATTCTGAAAACTTCAGACAAGACACGTCTGTTAGTTCCATTTGTATGCCCACATCCTCCTTGTGGCATCACTGTGATCACTTAATGAGCTGAATTGTTGCTGCCTTCTTTTTTCAGGTCTCTTACAACTGTGTTCCAGCTTTGAGCAGTACTGGTCAGTATTTCTAGACATTAGGGATACTGGGAGGAAAAGTCTTCCTCTCCGCAGAGAGAAACTTTGGTCTTTAATTTTCTAAACTTCATGCTACTGTAATCCTGTATTTCCTCTGCTGGACATTTGGTGGGGTTGTCCACATCCAGCATTGTGTTTCCATGTTATTCAAAGCTATACTTGAAGCAAGTCCCACAAGGGAGTTGTATACTGGGCTCACTTACTTGCCAAGCAAACTCGTAACTCAGGTTGGTCTCCTGTTAAGTAAAGGTGGTCTCCCTGCCTCCTGGTTTCTTTATTTTTTTTACAGTGACTTAGGAAACTCATTTGCAAATTACAGCCTTTTAAGGGAAGGGAATCCCATGTGAGCTGCAGACAGAATATGCTTGGTAGATCCCAATTGTCTAGTTAGGACAAAAGGCGTATTTTCCCTAACAGCAGCGAGTATCTGCTAAGCTGTCATAACTTAAGCTGTGTTTACTGGCTGTAGATGTTCTCTGTCATGACAAGGTCAACTGGTGATACAGGAAGAGATCTTGCTGTTCCTTGAAAACCTTGATAATTAACTATTCCTTAGCAGTCTTCTTCTGAAAGGTAACAAAGAGGTTTGTAAGGTGTTTAGCAGCCAAATTGTTGTCTGGATTTTGCTACCAGTGTTAGAACTGCCTTGCCCTCTTCAGGCTTGGCAGAGGTTACTGCTGCCTGCTGTCAGGCAAAGCTTCTCTGTAATGACTTAAAGACTTCTGTGCCAAACTCCTTCCTCTTCCCCTGAACCCACCCCAGAAAAGACATACCAGCACTGTTCCCACTAAAGGCTGGGAAAAGAGGTCTTCAGGAGTACAGCTAAAAGCATGTCCACTCTTTTGGATCTGAAGAAAAGGAGGCGTTTGCTCTCTTTTAGCTCTCGTAAGACTGAGCTGTCATGTGTATGCTTCCTGAGGTTCAGAATGGCAGATCCTCTCTGTATTTTGAACTTGTCAGTTGAGGACTACTTTCTGACTTAATATTCTCATTACAGTATCCAATTTACCTGTAAAATTAGATCCAGTGTAGGCAAGAGGTGAACTATTAAGGAGTCTAGAAATTATGCTTTTATTGTGGTTAGTTCAGTGACTACAAACCTTGGCTTAATAGTAATCCTAGCTTATTAGTAATTATTATATATACAAATACATAACATTATTATATATAGAATCTTAGCTTATTAGTAATAGTAATCATTAATAATAGTAATTCGGTAAGAAACTTAAAAAATACAGGCTAACGTTTGCACAGGTTTAAACTTTGTGTATTCTGTGTAGATGTATTGAAAGTGTACTTTTCCTAATCTTTGATCATCTTGAATTCTTTGGGATCTCAAAACAAACAAAAGCAGTACCCATCTATGGAGTGCATTGTGAATTCTGCTGCTTTCCCCAAATGCCCACTTACCTGTACTTGTTTCCTCTCCTTTGTGACACCTTCCATATTGAGGATATATCGATACTTTGATCTTGCAAAAACTTACATACAAAACTGTTTGTTTGTAGTTACAGCTCAGCCTCGTAACAACACGGAAGAAAGAAGCTGCTCCCCTGAAGGAGATGGAAGGTATATAAACACCTGCATTGTTTCTTCACACCATGTTGGAGGCAACAAGATTGATGGAGAAACTTCATATTAAAGCATTGAAGTCATCATAGAACAATTAGGGTTAGAAGAGACCTTAAAAGCTATCTTGTTCCAACTCCCTGGGTCACCTTCCACTAGACCACGTTGCTCCAAGCCCCATCCAACCTGGCCTTGAACACTGCCAGGGATGGGTCAGCCACAGCTTCTCTGAGCCATCACCCTGGGCCAAAAAATATCACCGTGGATGTTTTTTTCCATAATATCTAATCTGTATCTACCCTCTTTCAGTTTAATTTCGTTCCCTGGCCTGTCTCTGCTCCACAGGGAAGCTTGAGGCACCTTCTGCAACCTGAGGTCTGCACTGCAGCTGCTCTGAGTGAAGGCATAAGCTACCAGCAGCACAGACAGTAGAGACCCTCCACTGGAGCTGTGACCTTTGCTTTCCAACAGGTGCCCACCATTCTGCCCTGAGGGTGAGATAGGATGTGTGCCCCAACTTGGGCAGGAGGCCTGTGGAATGTCCCTCCTTCAAGGGACACCCAAATGCAANCACCATTCTGCCTGAGGGTGAGATAGGATGTGTGCCCCAACTTGGGCAGGAGGCCTGTGGAATGTCCCTCCTTCAAGGGACACCCAAATGCAAGGCTTGTGAAAGTTAGATTTTAAGTTCTAATGTTTAATCTAAATTACTAGATTTAAATCTAAACCATTCTTAATGTTTTATCTAAATGCTTAAATAAACATTTCCTAGTTTATTTAGGTAAGAAAGGGATCAAGATACTCTAAGCATACAGAAGATTGGAAGAAAACCACAAAATGCCATTTAAAGGATTTAAATGTAGCTGCAAAATGCCTCCCTTACCTTCCTGGAAGGTAAAGATTTTGTTTATCACGTTAATATTTTGGTTCACTTTGCTTCTATGCCTCTTTGAAAAAGTTTATAAACCAAATGCTGCTCAGACCGTACCTTCCTTCAGTTGTATTCTTTCTTGCCAATTATTATTTTACAGTCGTTCCTTGTTTGTCCGTCGGTCTGCTCTCCTTGTCTGTGTGTCTGAGAACCTGAGTGCTCTGTTACTTTACCTAGCACAAAGCTGGTGCAGTCATCCAGCTTCTGTGCATTCTGAAACGGTGTATGTAAATTCTAGCAACGCCAGTACGTGGCAACCTTGCACACGTGTTTTTCTTTGGTTGTTGAGAAACTTCATAAACAACATTCTAAAATGAGAGACGCACTCTGTTTCCTCATTCAGCATGTATTATAAACATTTATAGGTGCTAACTGGTCTTGAAGTAATGTAGTTTCTTGTTCTTTCCTCTTAAATGTGAAGAGCGTAATTCTGGCTTGTAACCTCTGCTTCAGTTGGTGGATAACACTTACCCAGTGCTTCAGGAAAGCTGTCTTGTTTGACTAACAAACCCATGCATCTGTCACAGTGGATCTTCACCATTCACTCACATTTTAGAGGACAAACCCAGGTTGTTCATCACATGGAGGTTAGAGTTGGTGCCACCTCCTGAAAACCTGCTTTTCCAGTAGAGCCTGCAAAATGGATGCAACCTCAAGAAGAATTTCTGTTTTCCACAAAGGAAGTTACCTTGTCCTGCAGTTGTACACGCTTCTTCCCCAGTGCTTTCTCAGTTTGATACCTGTATCAACTGCAATCTGTAATTCTGCTTAAAGGCTTCCAAGATGTTTCAAAGCAACATGGACGCATTGCCTGGAAACTCCAAATGTCTGTTGCGGTGAGACTGCCATCGATGAACCGTCTGTGTGATGCAGAGGGAGGTTAAGTACCAACCACCTTTGCCATTTGCATAATGCACATCTGAAATGACGACAGCCCACCCTGGAAGGTTTTGTGTGAGTTGTTCATCCCATCACGCCTTCAATAGAGGCTCTAGCTGGGAAGTGAAACCCAGCTCAAAATATCAGGTAAGGTTTTGAGCAACCTTATTTGTGTGTTTGTTCCTTGAAGCACAGAAGGAATTCTATTTGATTCCTTTTTAGTTACAGGTGTATTCACTTCAACTTGTGGTCTAGTTTTTGTGTAATGGTTACTTACCAAAATACAAACTGCTGTGATGACACAAGCACTTACTAGTCAAGATAAGGGGCAGCAGAATTATGGCAGAGGACACAAGAAAGAAGAAGACTGCCCTCCCTTCTGCCTAGGCCCTTCTAAGAAGCTAAAACCTGACCAAACACTTCTGTCTGAACCACAAAAGGGACTGTGGCCAAGCGAAGCTGGTCATCCAGCCACCACCTCCTCTCATTTCTGTTCAGCTTCTAGAGGAGACTGCTGCCATGTGGCTCACAAGCTGGATTTGGAAAGGCACCTGCTGAGGCAAGTAAAAGTTGAGGTTTGCTTATTAGGGAAGTCCTGCTCTTTCCCCTGTGATACTAGGTTGTTTCAGGGAATTGTGCAGTATCTGTCTTGGTTCTTTTACATTTGTTTCTATCTATGTATTTCTTGTCACTCTGTCAGTAAAGTTTGTTTCCCCTACCTTCCTTTCCCACTCAACACCAGTTTCTAAGCATTTTAAACATTCTCTAGTGTGAAATTGTTTCCCGTGAGTAAATTTTGTCCTTGATGATGTTTAAGAACATTTCCTAGGGAAACACTTGAACAGGTGCGACGATAAACTGACAGGTGAGATAAACTGAAGGTTAATAGGAGTTTCATTTTGGGTCTTCCCAAATGCCTTGTACCTTCCTGCATCAAGCCAGAGCCTGTCCTCAGCCCTGAGCCAGCCTTACTTGTGTCACCCCAGCAGTGCAGTGCCTTTCAGAAAGGCTGCTGTCAGCAGTACAAGAACATCTTTCAGACTCATCCACACTTTTGATAAGCTTGTGGTAGTAACCCCTCGTGAAGCCATTCTTCAATCCTCATTCTATGAAATGTGTTGAGGGGTGCCAATCGCAGTGCCTGCAATGGGAGTGCGTTGCCCACAGCTGTTTTTCAGGATGCATTGCTAGACATACACCTTTGCAGTCTTCCCCTTTACTTGCTCTCCTGCAAGTCTGTTCCATGCTTGAGTTTAGAGGAAGCCCTGCATTGTCTCCTCAAGATCCTGCTGCAGCAGCAAACGTTCTGTTGGTGTTGCTTGACTAAGAGGCATGTACATTCAGCATACTAATCCTGAAAAGCTCCAGGTCAGAAACTTCAGGTTCCTGTTCAGTGGGTATGTATGAAGATGATGGATGCTGGAAGGACATCAGACATCAACAACTAAGTTATTTGAGGTAAGCAACATCTCTTTTGAGGATCTCAAGGAAAAATCAGACAGTTTTCTGTTGGTGGAACAAGCACAGCTGCTAGTAACAAAACTCTCTACTCCTCTTAAAAACCACCACCTTTCTTTGCATTCTAATAGTTGTAAGAATCCAAATTAAATGCTGGCTTTAACCATGAAAGCTTTTTCGTATCATTGCAGTGAAGTGTTTTATGTAAAACCTCAAACACAACTACTGTGAATTCTAAAACACTGGGCAAGGATACTGCAAAAATGTACAGCATTTATTCACATACAGACAAAAAGGCACAAGTCTACTGAATATTCTAACAAAAAATAACAGCTGTCTTCAACTAGGTCTTTATAAATACTTCAAAAAAGGGAGAAAATAAATACAGATTGGGTCATGTAATATAAAATAGTCATCTCTACATATACTTTTTATTTCTATCTGTTTCTCTTCATGCACCTTTCTTACTTAATTTCAGCTGAATGGACACCAAAGCTAGGCACGTAGTGAAAAAATCTTCTGTACAAGATTTTACAAATGTAATGACAAATCCTCTCAAATCTCTGAAATTCAGATTTATACACAACACAGACAACCCTTCATTTAGGTTTGTGTGAGTCTGCAGCCTAACAAATGGCATTCCAGGCAACTTTACAGAAGTCCAACTAACCTACAGTTGGACAGAATACACCAATCATAGTCAAAGATCTGTTGGTCAGTCTGCACAAGGGAAAGAAATGCTTATAGAAACAGAAATGCAGCAAATGGTTCTACCACAATAAACGGTGGGACAGGTTCATACTGTCACTGCTGCACTTCTGACACCTCCTCTGCTGACAGTGAAGCATGGGGGACAAACCTAACCTACAGAGCTGAGCATCCTGCAGTCCTACAGGGTTTTGGTTCAATTTAACTTCAAGTTAGAAAGCTTATTAATCTAAACAGCAGGGAGCAGAACAGGTAAGGCATTAATTCTGCACAACCTTAGTATTCATCATAGTGCAAATTAACAAGGTAACTCCTTCAATCTGGTGCGAGGTTAAATGTTTACTTAAGCATCAAAATTTAGACTCCTCCTATGGCTTAACAAACTATTCCCTATATGGTTACAAGCTTTGTTATTACAGAAAAGCACAGTGCCTGTTTGGAAAACCTTGCTGCATGTTGAGCAGAACCTACCTGCATTCACCTGTTGTCTGTCTGGTGATGGTCGATCAAGGAGGTACTTTTAACACATCCCAAGAATAACTCCGTAACTTCAGATTCTCCAGTGCCCTGTCTGACTTTCACCTCTGGAAGTCTTGAACTTCATCTAACTTGTTGGGACCAGCAATCTATTTTAAAAGTACACGATCTTAGGCACAATCCCCCTCACTCTATAGGGTAAGACTCTGGAGTTGTAAAACTACTGACAGGGATTATGTTCAGTTGAAATACTTCATTAAGTGATAGCTTGCATAGCAAGATAGGGTGTTAATAAGCCTTGTTTGTTTGTTTGACTGGATCCTCTGGAAGACTCATTTATGGCAGAGTTCTGCTGGGCTTTAAATATCCCCTACTCAAGAGGCAAGGGTCTAACACTAAAACGTGAGGGGATGTAAGAGCAGACTAAGAGTAGGAGGTGGGGGTAGGAAAGGAGGGGTGTCTTTATGCCTGACTCTGTGTAACACATTGCTGCTTCAGCTTTTTCACGCAGTGCATACCTGACTTACAGCTATGCAGAATTCCAAAGCTTGGAGGCTCCTAAACACATTGTTAGATGTGCACTCTACTTGGCCCAACAGTACCCTAATGATCTGTTGATATTATTGCTCCTAGCTTGCCAGTTATTGCCATTTGGAATTACTACAAAAGTATACAACCAGAATACGAGATCCCTCTTCCCTCAAATCTAGTCCAGAATAGAATGAAATAAGTCTTTCTTCATTTGACTGTAAAGAGCTAATCTTTATTCTATTTAAAAATATATATTCATGTCCATTTTAAAGCAACCCTTTAGTGTCCTAAGCCTGGCTTTCCCAGTACGTACCATTAGTGCATCTGAAGTGGACTTTGGGAAATCCTACCACCTAGTGCCTTTGAAATTTCTCTCTGGAGTTGTCACCATACTCACAGAGGCAGGTGACTGCCTAAATGGTGGATGAGTTATTTCACAGAGTGCTGTAACCCACAGGCTTCCCTCTGCTTCCCTTCTCAGAACTGAGCCATTTTGAGAGTGTCCTCATGCTCAGTCTGCACCTTTCCCAGATGCTGGAGTGCAATACAGCTGCAGCCCTGACCAGTCCCTTCCTCCTCCTCCAGCATAACAACACGGTTAAATCTGGTCACCTCATAGGTATATGTACATGTAAACCCTGGAGCTTTCAGACGGGTCCGAGCTGCCACCTCTGCTGAAACTGAACGCAACAGGAAACGTCTGCAAAGAGAGGAGAAAGACTACCACTGCCCAAGGTAAGCGACCATTTGTAATGAGATATTTAGCAGTGCAGTATGGTTAAACAACCATCTTCCATTCAGTACACGCTAGTTATAAATTAAGAGCTTGTGCTTTTCCAGGAGGCAGGGGAAGGAAGTAAAATTTTATCAGTGCTTTTTAGCTTTCAGCCAAATGAACGCAGCCTAGTGCCCCTTACCTACCCTAGCCTCTTTTAAAAGGTTTCTGTGACTTATTTTAGCGTTCATCACAAACCCCATCTTAGTAGTGATATCATCCCTCTGCTTACTCAGGATAGTTTCAAATAAAAGAGATTCACACTTCTCACAGAATGAGAGGGAGAAAAAGACAGCTTTTAAGTGCATGTAAACATGTTTATGTAGCTCAGGAATAATAGGTTATCATCAGTCTATAGCTAGGTCTAAGAATTCTTCTCTTTCAAATCAATAAATAATGTGGAATTGGCTTGTAGGCAGTGACCCTGTGTCCAGTCAGGATGCCAGGATGCTTCTCCTGATAATGTCTGTCCTTCTGCTGATAGTGTTGTTTGGACTGAGCCTCTGCTGCCGGCACTTCTTTTCAGCCACTTCAGTCTCTGAGTCACTCATTTCGGCATCAGGGGTATACCCATCATTCTCGCTGTCAGGCTTGCGCTTGCTTTTCGTCCTGTCCTTCGGGGAAACTCTGCCCAAGTAGGGGTAGCTGGAGTTCTGGCGGCAGGAATCCTCGAGGCTCTCACCCTGCTGTTGCCTTTCCCCCTTCTTTGGAATTCGGAATCCGCCCCAGTTTTTCACTGGGCTTGTGGGTGTCATAGGCACTTGAACTGCTGCTGTCTGATTAGAGTTCACTTTCACAAGACCCTCGTTGTATTTAGGCACTATATCCCTCCGCGTGCCAGGTGCTGACCTACCACTGGAGTGGTTCACAGCCCTTTTATTTTCCGACTGCCTCTGAGAGAGTTCTGTAGGTCTCAATGGTTTGTGGTTGGGTTTAGAAGTCTTTTCTTTTAGTTCTGCCTTGGTCACCTCGCACTGTGGACGATTGTCTCTGCTTTTCCTGTGGTCTGGTGTCACGATGCCATTTTTCTGCTGTGGCGATGCCACCCGTGTCTCTGCAAAGGTCTTGTCAAACTGGAAAAAGCTCCCTGGAGCTGCACTGCCCTCCTTGTGGCTGGGCTGCCTCAGAATGGCTTTGCTGTCATTCCCCGAGCTCTCCCTTACTCTGTCCCGCTTGTGTGATTTTTTCAAGGAATGAGTCAGGGACGTGCCCATCTGTTTCCTGAAGAATGCAGAATGCCATTTCAGATCCTCTATCTTAGGGGCACTGGGGCCCAAAGATGGACTGTTGAACAGCACTGTGTTGTCCATGGAGGACAATGAGGAAGGCACACCTACATGTAAACAAAGTAAGTTAAAGTCAAGGAGTTTCACATCTGGGTAAATGTATTTTAACTCTGTTCTTCCCAGAACCTGGTGTGTTCTTTGACAATCAATGGGTATTTGGCTATGTCTTGGTTTCACAACATATTGCTGGTGTAGTTTGCTTTCCTGTAGCTGTGCTGCATCCTATCACACTTCTAGCAAGTATAAATCCTAGCACTACTGTAGCCACTAAGACAGACTCCAGGGCAGGGAAGCAACCAGCAAGTGAATCTGATTGACTCTGCCTAAAGTGTGATTTATTCTTACTGAATACTTTAATGATAATCTAGTCAATGCGGTTAAGTTTGAGGATATTAATCTTTCTGAGAAAAGGCAATGAGAATAAAACTGCATCTTGTTTTAAAACCGGAGTGCTACCTTTTCAAAATTCATTTCTTCTCACAGCCATCTGTGATGCAAAGAAGCACATGCTAAACACTAATGTAGTGGCACTAATAAAACACAGACTTAGGAGGTACCATATGGTACCTACGTCATGCCTTCCTGTCACAAAGAGTCATTGAAGAATCACACCAGACAGAAGCTGAAGCCACGTGCCACTCAGTGCCCCTTAGACAAGAGCTTACCGGTTCCTATAGCAATGTGCCCACTATTAGAGCTCCACCCACCCACATCTCTCCTAATCTGCTGAAGCAGGGTGGACTACACAAGATCTTAATGAGAATAAATGAGGTCCTGATTGTCCTTCAAAATCATCTACTAGCCTGTAGCCAAACCCTTCATTGCTTGTACCTGTGGTCTTAGGTGAAAAAGACAACACTGAAGCATACCTGAAACTCTTTCTTGTTCCAGCTGCTTTGTGTAGATATTAAATATCTGTTCTTGAACTTTGCAAACAGATCTCTTGATCTTTTCCCTTCGGGTCACCATGTAGGTGAGATTACGCACCTAGAAGACATCAAGTTACGCATTTTACAGGAATTACATTTCTATAATGTTGTCAATCTGCTCTTCGACTTGATTCGGTTTAAGCACTATACACCATTTAAACAAGTTAGTAATGTACCTGTATTTTAACCTTCTTGAACATGTTTCTTACAGAGGAGTCTTAAATACCATTTAATTGAGACATTATTCTCCTAGAGCTCATTAGCTCCTTTTCTCCCAGCAGAAGAAATTGCTGAGGGGTCCATGTGGGTGTTCCCAGGGCTCCTCGCTCAGCCTGGTGCAGCCGCAAGCAGTGCGGTGCCCTGCGCACTCCAGCCTTGTGGGCTGGTCTTGCAGTCACTGAGGAGACACTGAACATGTGCGACCTTGCGTGCTGAGGTCCTGCTCTGTTTAACGGTCCCATGAAAGCCAGTATGTTTAACTAACTGTCATCACTCTGTGGATCTCAATTAGCAGGGATCTGTCTGGCTGGTCCCCTTTCTGAGACAGTCCCTGTTCTTTGCCTTGTTTGATCCCAGCTGCACAGCAAATACATCATATCCATCAAAGTACCTTTGCCAAGAACTGGATGACATGATTTCAGACTGTTTCTAGATAAATGACACTGTCACTAATGTCACTCGTAAAGTTGGGTAACTTGATTATCTTGAAGAGGAGAAAAAAAACTTAAGCTTTTTTTCTCTATGTCCATGATAACTTCAATTAAAATCAGTAGGAACAATGGGGTAGTAAAATACTACTGGAAGGATGTTTTGACATGGCACTTAAAAATGGGAAATATACCTACAGAACCATTTAAGATCCAGAGAAAACAGTGACAATCTCAGCTTCTTTAGCTGATCAAAGAGAACATGAAAAGAAACCTTGAGCATGCAGCAGAAACAAAGAGATGCCACCTCACCAAACTAGAGAAGGGTCATGGGCCATTTCTAGTATGGGTCATTTCTAGTTGAAACTAGAGAAAAAACTTCCAAGTAAAATTGCAATGATTCCTTAGAAGAGTAGTTAACCACTGGGGTGCTTTACAAAGAATGCAGTAGATTCATGAACTCCCACTGTCCTAGGTATTACTCTGGAAGAAAGGCTCCAGTTCACCCACAGGTTACTGTGGCTGAGCTATGAGCTTTTGAGCCAGGTCCTGTACATGGCCTACATGAGCCACATACCGTATGGACATGAAAAGCTGGAATTATTTCAGTACTCTGTCTCTAAACTTAAACTGATCTTAAGTGTTCTCTAAACTTAAACTGATCTGATCTTAAACTCTACTAGTTAACCGAAATTACCCCAAGAGGAAGGAATTCAAGTTATTACAAGATCAGATGTACTTAAAACACCAAACGGCTCTTTAAACATTCAAAACTGGAGTGCAGTATCACCTGCCTCCCAAACCTACCACACNTCAAGTTATTACAAGATCAGATGTACTTAAAACACCAAACGGCTCTTTAAACATTCAAAACTGGAGTGCAGTATCACCTGCCTCCCAAACCTACCACACAGACAGTCCAGTGTCTGTATGTGTCAATGCTATGCTCTGTCTATGAAAACACAGATCCACTGCAAACCAAAGTAAGGTTCATAATCTTTTCCTCTTTGTGCACCAGATGAAAGGAGCAGAGATAGCCGTTAAAGGCTGGAAAAGCTCCAGGTACGTGGAAATACAACAATCCAGTGCTTATAGGGAGACTGGATACTACTACCAAGACCTGCTGGCCTCTGAACTAACCCTCTGTTTGGAATGGATAACTGGTGCGCTCTGCAGAAACTTAGTGTTCATGGTCTTCCCTGACAATACCACTTTGTGTGAGGATGCAGCATGAAGTACCTGCACGCAAGGGCAGTAACTGAAAGTGTAGTTTAGAAACATGGCTAACCAAGGGTAATGTTGCTTAAGCATGTGCAGGCACTGCTCTGCCTTACCCGCTCTAGATCCTGCCGGAGGTGTGTAAAGAGCTGCAGTCTTCTGAACAGAACATCCTGTTCTCGTTTGGCCAGATTGTCCTCTTCATCCTTCTTTGGAGTAATCAAAGGCTTGTTGAAGTTGGCTTTCCTCTTCAGCTTCCAGTACTGATACAGGAATTCCACTGACTCCTCTGGCAGACCCAGTACTTTAGCCACTTCCACAGACTCAACAAAGGTATAGAACTCATCCTCCAGCTGCTGGAGTTTCTGTTTGCGAAGGCTGACTCTGTGGGCCTCCTCCTGGTTTTGAGCCATGCTGTGGAAAGGGTCAGTGTGGGCAGGAAGAGAGCTGTCCTGAATCCCATTCCCGTACTCCTGACCTGGGCTTTCACTGAAAGTCTCCTCATCCACTTTCTTGGTGGAACTGTGCTTGGGACAGTACGACTTAAACTTCACCTCATCATTCTCTGCCAGGATGGTCTTCATCTCCAAGCCATGGTCGAATGCACAGGTAACATGAAAGGCTGTTCTGCAGTTCTTCACCGAACACTGTGCAAATTACATTAAAATTCGTCAAATACAAGTTTAAGAAGCCACACTGCCTAAAACTATTCATGCAGCCAGGAATAGCTTTGGAAGAACAACTCTGTACCCATGCTCCGCCCCTAAGCTGCATGTAGTTCCTTGCTCTCTTTTAATTGGGCTTATGATTTTGTGCTTTCAGGCTAGGTAAGGACGAAGTGGCCTGGTGGGACAGAAGTGGTTAACCTCTCCCTCGCCCTATTCAATAACCAGCAAATCCACAAGACGAGCGCTCTCACTGGCACTGGGCCACGCATGTAAGGCAGCATTCCACAAAGGAAATCATTCCACTTTGGCTGTGCCAGCAAGAGAGAGGGAAAAACAACTTGGGGGCTCCAGGCCAGTCTGATACTTTTAATGAGAAGTCTTCCCTAGCACCGAGACCTGTGCTGCTCAGAAGGCCTCAACCAAGGGCAATTTTCTTCCATTATCCCAGTTTTATAATGTCAAATATTAAATTGCTGTCAATCACTACTTCACTGACTGCAGCCTTCGCTTCACCTGGGACACAAGGAGAGCAGGAAATCCCATTTTCTGTCCTTTCTTCCCTCCCTGTGAGCCCAGCCAGCATGGTGTGATGGGCACTAGTTCAGCTGATTTAGCACTTCATTTATATGTAACTTCCTCTTGCAAACTGCTGTCATAGCTATCAGCAGCCACAACTGAAAGGTTTATATATATATGTGTATGTATATACCCACAGGCATACATATGCAGTTGTATCAACTCACACCTCAGCCTCCAGTAAAGCGAATTTAGAGTGGAAATGAACATTGGTGCTACTAACAAGGAGGAAACAAAACTATGCTTAACCCAAGTCATCTAACCTTAAAGAGAAATAAATGCACTTCACGAGGATGTTTATACAGTGCTTTGTAAAGAAGCCAAATATCTTTCTCTGCTGGATTTTCCTGCTCAGGTTCACTCAGCAGCCAGACAGCATATAAAGGTACAGCAGAATTTAAACGGCAGAAGTTTCAAATGGACATTCTTCAATAAAATCAACATATAAAAAGAATTAAGAAATACCAACCCATCTTTTGCTCTTTCCTCTTACCAGCAAGCAGAGCAAAAGCAGCCCTGCTGGAACACCACATATCCAGGTGAGTACCCGAGCCACAGTTTCCAAGCTGCTCCCACTCAGAATAATTAACTTAGTGTGGCTGATGTTTCACTGAGAGAACAGGGGAAGCCTGTCTCATGAGAAGGAAATCTGCTGAATCTGGGAGAATACACAGTCCCAGTTTTCCCAGCTTGTTGCAGTTGCTCCATGCCCAGCCTCACACACTCCAGCTTTTCTGATTGTTGTGCCTATCTCCCAACATCTCTGAAAAGTCCCATCTCCTCCAGTTTCTCCAGTTAATGCTACTTCCTTTCCACTGCAGCCACCCTGTGCAATAGTCTTCTCTGCTGTATAGAATTTCACAACACCAATCTATGTATTCCTCACTGCTAGCTTTAACGATACCAAAGATTTACACAATTGCTGTAAGATGTCAGGCACAACTGCCGTTGTCTCTTTCCCCATAATTTCAAATGCAGAGCTGTCTGAAGTGGCAGCTGTCATGTCTGCATGTCCTCCTGTGTCAGCACTAGAAAGGGAGAAGAAATATGGAAGGACACCCCCCCTCTGCACCACACTGATATAGGTAAACACTCAAGCATTCAACTTAAACCACCATGAGTTACCCCACAGAAAGGACAGAACAGCTTCCATCAAGTAAGAGCAGCCAAGAGGAAGCAGCAGCTCTGTGAGGAGGTATTGCGATCGCAGATTTGTATGCTGTGGACAGATTTATTTACTTAACGTTTACAGGCTGGGAAAGTTGGGGCTGCTCAGCCTGGGGAAGAGAAGGCTGCGTGGAGACCTCAGAGCAGCCTTCCAGTATCTGAAGGGGGCCTATAGGGATGCTGGGGAGGGACTCTTCATTAGGGACTGCAGTGACAGGACAAGGGGTAACGGGTTCAAACTGAAACAGGGGAGGTTTAGATTGGATCTAAGGAAGAAATTCTTTCCTGTGAGGGTGGTGAGGCACTGGAATGGGTTGCCCAGGGAGGTTGTGAGTGCTCCATCCCTGGCAGTGTTTAAGGCCAGGTTGGATGAAGCCTTGGGTGCCATGGTTTAGTGTGAGGTGTCCCTGCTTATGGCAGGGGGGCTGGAACTGGATAATCTTAAGGTCCCTTCCAACCCTAACTACTCTATGATTCTATGATCTATTTTACACATTCCTTAAATGGGATGGACTGATAGGTTTCCCTGAAACTACTGCTAGCAGTGCTGGTCTACAGCTTTTCCTGGCAACCTCATCAAATAGAGCAGAGGGGAAAAAGGAAATGGATAAAATCTAATTTTGAAGAAGAGTGGGACTTTTGTGTCTTAATGCTGGTCCGACCATCCTGGACCCTGCAACGTAAGGCCAGCCACAACACAACAGACAGTGCTCTACTTCTTCAGAGTGGGTTACCTGTCCTTGTGCTCTCCCATCATTTGGTAGTGAGTAAGCTAGGTCCAAGTTTTGTCTTGTGTTTCAAGAAACCTAGTATCTCCTCTTTCAAAATCTTGGGGCTTGGCAATGTTTCCACATTCTAATTCTAAAATGATTCTTAAAGTGTTCTTAGAATGATTATTTAACATTTCTGAGTGATCTTCCACTGCAGAGGACATGTAAGTGCCTTACAGACAACAACTGAACATAAATCTGCACGTGCACTGACACTGCCTGGTCTGAAATACCCTGGTGCAAATCATTTAACAGCCACAGTTCACAGGCTGTGGTGAGAGAGGCTGAACTCAAATGCAACTAAAACTGGAGAGAGAATTTCAGACGTATGCAGTGACACAAACCAGCACTGGCACAAGAATGGGAGTTGTTGGTGTGAAACCAACTGCGTTACACACAACTCCCACTGAAATACCCAACTTGTCTTAGAAGTCATAAATAGGGGCTGGCAGATAGATGACCTGGCTATTATTATTCAAATCTGACTAGACAATAAGAACATGCTAACACTGACAGCATTCTGTACAGTTAAGTCCATAGCAGCAAACAGGAAATCAAAGAAAGTTTACGGCAGATACAAGTTTTGTGTATCTACTAAAAACTGACAAAATGAAACACACAGCTATCTGTGCAATTAAATTACCTGTATAGAAGCTCCAACTTTTTCATTGCAAAGGCTGCACACCAGTGCCCACCTGCTGCTGGGAATGTGAGAAACCTTTGTAATGGGCTCCATTTTTTCCGGGCTTCCAATGCTCACCTTAAAGACAAAAAGGTTAAAAACCACAGAGTGACCATTGCACTTTTAACTGGAAAGCGATTTATCAAAGAAATCTAATTCCTTGTATGCATGTGCAAAACGAGCATGATCCAAGTTCCTCAATTCCTTTTTAAAAACATCAGTTCCTCCCTGCATGAACAGAACGGTTCCAAGGTGAAGCCCACCATTCTGAAATTATCATGCAGGATGAAAACCCACAGGAGCTCTCACTGCCACATCCAAACCTTCCTGATCCACCTTTAATGTTCCCTTCACAAAATAAAGCAGTACTTTGTGTCCTTGTTAAAGGAGATTTGCCAGCAACAAAGGCCTCAGTTTTTGAGTTTGACAAAGGTAATGTAATTTCTTTATAGATGATGCATCATCCTGCCAGACTGTACACCTTACTGAAAATCCTTTATACTGTCTTACTGAGAAGTATCATAGGTATGTTAAGCTCCCTGTAGTAACACACAGGAAGCTGAGCTATGTTTTTAGAACATATCGCTCCTGGAACCCCAGCAGCCCAGCACTCCCACAGGATCAGTACCTACCTCTGGAATCCATAGAGCACAGCTAACATGGACCCACTTGGTCCCACTTCGAGTTGGCTTCATGGCTCCACCCTTCTTAGGACACAGCAAACACTTGGGCTCAACACCAAGTGCACAGGTCCTGCACAGCCAGCTGCCTTCTGGCACCTTCAGGATCCCGTAGCATGCCTGTGGGGAAAGAAAGCATGGGAATGATGTGAATTTCTGTTACTTTTTAGCTGCTTACATGTAGCCTCTCCCAGCTTTCAAACGGTTCTTTATGGGGTTGCTGACACTACAGACACTTCATCTTGTGGAGGATCTCAGGATGCTTTCCAAAACTTAGCCAACCTCATTACTCATTCAATCCCCAGAAAGATCCCATGTCACTACCAGCTCTTAGGTAAAAACACCTGGGAAAAATCAAAACCAGCAAGGGGACTCCCAACAGACAACCCTGCCAGAAGCCAGCTCCCATGAAGTTCGGTATCACCAAGACGGACTGGGCTATACACCTAATTCGAAAGGCTAGAATCACCAACTGAGAAGCTCGGCTGTGCAGTACTCTATGTTAACTCAGGAGCATTAGGTTCCACTTTGTATGAGGGGAAAATGCAGAACAGCAACGAATTAGTATCATTTTTTTCAGATGCTGCACCTTTATGGAGACCTGTGTCCACGTTACTGTCAGTTTTAATCCTCTTAAGTTTCAGATTTGATGTGAACAGAGACTTAGGAAAGAGAACCACTACAGGTCTAAAAACATCCATCCCACTCTGTGTATCTCACAAGAAAGCCATCTGTACCTCATGGCTCTCACAGGCGTACTTCTTTACCATTAGTACAACTGCATTTAAGTAACATATACACGAAAATGCCATTCTTGCTCACAAGTCCACAGTTTTCAAAGCAATGGATGGCAAAGCAAACTTCTTAGAGCTGGGAAGGAAGGACAGACTGATAGAAAAGCACCTGCTGCAATAAGAAGCATACGCAGAAACAGATATGCTAAAATTGAAGACTTTTTAAATGGCACAAAAAGGTGGCACATCATAGCACTTCATTAGCTCAGCTCTGTAAGCTCTTCATTAAATCAAGATTACTATAATGAATCCTCCCTATGTCCCCACTGATTGCCTGAAACCCTTTTTTCCTCCCTGCTGAGCTTCGGTTACTGATACTGAAGTGTGCAGAGAGGATATGGATATAGGACAAGAAGTGACCAGATGAGAATGTGCAGCAAGACACATCTGTTCTGGGGAGGCAACTCCTCACCTTGTTACTCCTCCACACATAACCAATACTACTTTTAACCTTCTTAGCATGATACTTCTAGAATCACATCTAACAATTCTAGTCAATGACATGATTTCTGAATTCACCCAACCGCTTGAGGATGAACCCTGCGCAACTGAACAGATCAATGTCACTGGGAAAAATCCAATCTGTTACCTTTAATCGTTTGGAAAAGATCCTGTCACCATCCCTACACTCCCCACAGTGCCGTGGCCACCATACCTGGTGCACACAAATATTGCATTTGTCGCAAAACACCATTTCATTGCCATCTTCTCCATCTGGAGACTGACAGACGTCACAGACAACATCTTCATCATATTCAATCCCAAGTCCTTCTTCCGTCTCAATAGCATGATTCATGTTATCATAGCACTGTAGTTCAAATTCCTCTAGGATCCTTTCCATTGTGTACTCATCCAGCTCGGGCATCCCTGGGGAGCAGAGGAAAGAGTGGTAACACACAGCTCCAGCTTCTTTTTTAACAGCTGAGTAGATACAGCCAACCCCCGAGCAGGCACATTTCATTCCTAGACAGCCTCAGCCTATTCCAGCATAAACTAGAGAAACTGGAAAACAAAGTCAAAGTTGTCTCATAACTGTATGAAGCTAACAGAAGCGCAATATACAAACCAATCCTTCAAAATCCTGGGCAAAATTTCCAGAAACTGATTTTGGCTTCCTGGTCTTGCTCTCAGTTTTTCCTTCTGGTACAGCCCCATCTATGGCTTCAGCTTCAATTTTGCAACCCAGATGTTGACTCTTTTGTGAAGGATTTGAGAGTGTTTTGAACTAAAAGTGATGAGGGTGGAGGGGGGAAAGCATTGACAAAATCTGCTGCAATACTTATGGCAAATTTACTGTTTCCAACAACAGCTGTTGGTTTTTCCATAACTTCCAACTAAAGAGGGTGCAACCCCAACTGACAATAAATTGGTTTAACAAGTCAAAACACACCTGTAATAAATGCAAGATCAAATCTGGGACAATAAATACATACACCATCTAATCTGGGACAATAAATACATACACCATCTAATCTGGGACAATAAATACATACACCATCTAATCTGGGACTTGGTCTTTTCAAGCAATATCCATCAGAAAATTATTCATGACACCACAGCTGCAGGCTGACTGTATTATAGTATTCTATGATCTATCTTTGTTAATTATATTACCATTACAGACCTCGAAAATATCAATTATAGAAGCAGCAGGAAAGATATCAAAGAAGATCATAGTGCTTCCCCCTCTGGCTTCCACGTCCCACTTGCCATGACAATGAGCTGGCCGCAATACTTCCAGGTTGGTGCTGCGCTGACCTTCCCCACACAATCATGCAGCATAAGCCCCAGTGAAACCAGGACAGCTATGCTAACTGCCAACAGTCAGCTTCTTTTTGCCAAGTCAGTTTAGCACAAGAATTTCCATACAGTTAAATCACTACAAAGAAGCACAGGCTTAGGATATCCCACTTTTGGTCTAATACCTAATGTTTCCTGTGACATACAGAAGGTGGCAACCTTACAATGTATGTATTAACAAGAAAATCTTCCTTTCAGCTTTCCCTGTGAATAACTGAGCCATAAATTCCACAAAATAAAGAATTAAAAACCTCTCTAGCTCCTGCAGGTCAAAGACAAACACTCTATGCAAGCACTTCCAGTGTCTTACCCTACCAGCAGGTAAATCCCTGCAGCAGGGATCAATGCCTCCAATACTCCCCGCACGGAGCAGCTGGAAGGCAGCAAGAGGAAACAAGCACAATGGCCACTTCAGGGCTTCACACACCTCCCCACTCACACCCCAGTGTAACGCTGCGGCAGCCCTCCTCTGGTTCTGGCAAGACAGATGGACAGAGGGGATTATCTACACTGATGGGGCATCAACTGAAAATCATAAGAAGTATTCTTATTTTATTGTGAAGAAAGCTAAGGGGACTTGCTGGTGCTGTTTTCCTAAAGGTAACTTGGAAAAGTACTTAAATGTTCGAATTATGAACTGGTTTGACTTGTTTAAGCCCAACACTAAACCCGAGCAGGCCTGACCCGAGACCTGTAAAAAAGGCTTGGGTAAGAGAGCAGGCCATGGCTGGGTCATATGTGGGTTTAATTCAAGAGTTGTAAATGGTCAGTCTGTGGTTTAGCAGGTCTTGTGCCATACCACATGTGAGCTACAGCCAGGTAAAACCCGTATGAGCATTCTGTAACCCAGAGTAGGGGACTGCCACAATGCTGACACATAACCCAGCTTCACCAGTGTTCCTGTTCTTGCCCTGCTTCCTTGTCCCTTCCAATGCACAAGTCATCCTGCAGAAAAAGGAAGAGCTGCTCCCCCCTGCAACACCTCTTCTTCCTCCTTCCTAACCGGAGCCCACAGGCACGGTAAGGTTTGGGAGGTTCCTCCAATAAATCACTATAGGAATTCCTTAATGTCTCATTCCTTTGTGCGACTGGGATGGCATCAGGCTCTCCAGACCTCCCAAGACTCCTTGTCTAGCTTCTTTGCACTCCACATGGCTAGCTAAAAAGATGATATGGGTATGTGGCTCAGAGAAAGAGAAGTAAATGGAAAGGACTAACTGGGGAAACAATGAACGGCCTGTCTGATGTCCTCTTCAAGAAGCCTGATGGCAAGACAGGACCTCTGGGAGAACTGCCTTGTGAAATAGAAAGCAGCAGAGAAAAAAAATCCAACCACGTGGCCTGATTCTGACCTGGTCTAAACAAACACTACTCAGCAGTTACAAAAGCCTGTATCTTATGGCTTAACCACATCAAGTGTGACTTCCCATGGCTACCCCATCTCTTCCTGCTGCTGCCCTCCCTCGAATTATTCTTAAAGCTGCGAGCCTTAAAAATCAAGGACACAAAACCACCATCACTCATTGCTCACCCATTTCTTTGAATTCTTCGTTGGCAAGTTGCAACCACGCTACATCCATGTCATTGAGATCGTAGCGACACATGCTGTCTGCTAAGGTTCGAATGTCAACATAGCCCAGCTCCGGAGGCTCCGACCCTGACGAAACAATGTACTTCCTGGGCCGTGTAAACGTGATGGCTTTCGTCTCAGACACAACCCTAAAACAGACAGACAAGAGGATGTCAGGTATGTGGGGATGCTAAGACACTTGTTTCTACAGAACTCAAACTGCCTCACTTTAAGTGACTAACCACCATCAGCACACACCTGACCACCTAAGCAATTGCCGTGTTCACTAAGGGGAGAGACAACAGTATAGTACACTTCCATAATGGACTGGTGATATTATGTTAATGGAAGTTGTCCAGAAACCAAATTCATTACCAGAAATCCAAATAAAATGGGAAGATTAGAGGATAGGGTTGTGCTTACTCTTACCTGAAATTCACACTCGTTTAAAGCTAAAGTGGGAACACTGTATTCATGTAGTGATAGCTGCCATATACACAGATGTAAACTCTGGTTTGCAGCCTTTCTGAAATCAATCTGTTGAACTACATTACCTGTTTGGAAACCTACAATACCAAGATCATGAAAATTCAAGGAAAAAATGTAGTATTTCCTGCTACATTTGAAGGGGGTTTGTGTGTGTGTGCACATGTGTAGCTAAATTATCACCATCCCTGTGAAATCCAGATGACTTTTCCACAGAGAATCAGTAACCTGCACTAGCTCCCCCTCCACTTACCCAAGCATCCTCGGTTTGCATTTCCTCTTTCACATTCACTAATGCCATGCTGGGTCAAGTACAAATATTAACCAGCCACTGATGAAACTACTTTCTCTCAGGCTGTGGAAGCTCCAGCTGGCCAAAAACCAATCATGAAAGTGTGTTTTAGCTGCAAGCCAATGGAATTTTTGTTTGACCACAGGCATTGGTTCAAGAAACAGTAAAGTACCTACAAGACATCAGTTGTTCTAGGTCAGATTCCTGCAATGCCACAGCCTTGCAAAACCAGGAACTGGGGGCAAAACCACTCAGTTCACAAAGGACAGCAGTCCAGCAGGCTTGCCTCCAAACAGCAAAGTAACTCCATCCTGCAGCACAGCTCCCTCACTAGAGGACACTGCACTTTCTCTTAGTTAACTGCACACACTGAAATTCAGTTTGGATCAAATCCACTTCACCACATAAGGCTGGCACCTCCAGGAGCAACAGGCCACACTGCCAAGTGACTGCCCCTGCAGCACCAGTGCAGATGGTCCTTGGTGCGCTAATGCTACCAACAAGGAGACAACACCATTCCATGTACACACAACTTTCTGCTGGGAATGGCCTCCAACCTGTTCAGCCCCCAGTTGAGATCCAACATGTTAATGCCTCTTCCTCCTATCAGAAGACCTTGATCTGCCACTACTTCATCTGCACACACAGTAAATACCTATCTCAGTCTTCTGCACAGCCCTAAATCTTCCCCTCATCTAGCTTATTTCAGACAACAATCTGACACATGGTGGCAACTGTGGGCAGGAGCCAAATGCTGAAGTTGGGGCTTCTGAGGTGCAGAAAGGAACTGTGGAAGAATACAAATATGAATGACCTTGCCAGCCTAACTGCACTGCCCAAAGTGCTCCTGGTCATGCTGCACAGTATTAAAACATTACAGACTATTACAGCTCACAGCAGATTACTTGAAACTGGGCACTGCTCTCTGAATCTTCTGTACTAGAAATTCCTTCCTGAGTACTGCCCCATCCAGAAATCATAAACTTTGGGCTGCAGCTTGCACATGCTGTCTAAATACCACTCTAGTGGCACAGGCAGTTTGGCTTCAAAACAAACCACTTCCACCTCTTTATTTCTGATCAAAAGAAGTAAAAAAAAATGCAACACTTGCTACATACCAACGAACCCATCCAACTGCATTATCCTCCTGACCGTGCTCAGACGCAACCACCACATGGACTTGTTCCTTTCACCACCCCTCTGAACCTACACCTGCTGCTCTGACCAGCCAAAACCTTTAATCCACCGTTACGTACCTTGCTGGCATCAGCTGTCTGTACTGTATTTTGCCTCTGTTCTACATCAGCTACTGTCTGAGTATTGCTGGTTCAATTTGCAGAACATTTGCCTCCCCTCCCACAGTCAGGCACAGAACAGTTCCAGCTCTACAGCACCACCACCACAGAGCTCTCTGGAGTATTTTGTGAGGGAGCAACCAAGACAATAACCAGGTATTACAGAGCCACTCTGAGCAGCAGGTGCTCACCAGCAGCACCATACAAGATTGCTCAGCAGCTAACAAACAGTGATGCCTCTTGTACTGATACCTACAACTGTGGGTGCTGCCTTTCCCCATTTCCTTTAATATCTTAAATTTGGAGCAACATCTCTGTTGGCCATTGGCAGAGAACTCTCATTGAAGTGAGTACTTGGATCTGATACCGCTACCAAACCACCTCCCTGAAAGATACAGGGTGGGGATCCCCTGGACAGTCTCCCTCTGCTAAGGTCCACAGGTCTCCCAGCCGTCCTGCAGCCTTGGGAGATGTCTGAAGGAGAAAGTGGTGAGAAGACAACAATGTGAGTACATATGTACAGCGTGTGTGCATTTATGTAGCAACTGGTTGAGGTCAATGTAGAGCAGGCTGCAGGAAAACAGTATGCTCCCATGTTCTAAACTGCACAGCATAAGGAAAAATATCGAGCTCTCCTTGGACCTCCACCTCCAATCCTTTGGAAGAAGAAGGAAGGAGAGGGTCTACCTGATGTGTCAGTGAAGTTCTTCACTGTACAGACCTAGTGGGGCTGTGCAGCGGTCTGCAGGCTGCTGCACAGAACACAAGAAGTGCTAAACATTCCTGTAGCCCCCCCCTTGTATGCTCCAAGGTTAAAGATGGCAGAAGCAGTGTAGCATCATCCGTGATTTTTTGCTGTATATCACAGATCGGGCTGTTCTGGCTCCAACAGCACTGGTGAGTCATTTGGTAACACCTTACGGGCCAGCTTGGATGTTAATCAAAGAGATCCAGTAGAATTAAACAGCAATAATCCTTGTTCTTCCCACTTTCTCCAGCTCCAATCCCAACTAAGCATGAAATAGACAGCTGGGCTGCAGCACACTCCTGCCCTTACAACTGTTTAATTTGAAACAGAAAACAGTATCCAAGTATAACAAACAAGGAAAGGAAAATAAGGTTTCTTGGATAAGAGCTAGAAAATCTCACATTAATGTTTTTAGTTACACACACATCTGGATGGTTCTTAAAACAGCTGAAATGTTGTACAACAAACCATTTCCTAAGGTAGTAAATGAAACAACCAAAAAAATAACACAAAACCAGAATAAATGCTGTGTTTTCTCTAGCCCTCTGGCTAACTGTTCCTTGAAAGGAGCCTATGGCTTGGAACTAAACACAAGAAGCATTAGACAAGGGCTCTCCTGGCAATGCTGAGTGAGGTCAAGCATGGACTTACAAACAGAAGCTATTTGTAAGGTTCTGTCATCACACTCCATCCTAATGTAATGCCAGAAATTACTCTCTGACATTCACATTTTAATACACAGGCAGAGCAAGCCTGACTCTTGACCTCTCTGATCATTCAAAAAGCTGAGGCAGGTTGCTCTTCATCTCCGAGAACCAAGACCTTTCTAGCTAGACACTGTGGAATACAGCTCAAGAAGCCAAGGTGATGTAGATACAGCTGCTAGTATAAACGTTTGTGTATTTATTTACATTCCTTCAAACTATACCTGGCTACTGGTTCTGGGATGGTCCCTGGGCTAACTGGCACCTGAACTCCCTTTTCCCACTCCTGCCTCCAGGGGTCTGCCAGCACATAGTATTCATCAGGGTTCAGCTGGAAGGAGTCATGTAACTTCATGGCAGTGATCAGGTCCGTTCTGAACACCTGCAAAGAGAGTGACCAAGAGAGAAAAATAGAGACACCGACATTTGATATTTACACTCTATGATTCACAGCTGCAGGGTAACCATGGAGCACAGTGTGCAACAAGGTCACTGTATCACCAGTGAACTAACCCAGCCCGCTGCAGAACAGAAGTTTAGCTTCATTGCAGGAAAAGGGGTGGCTGAAGGTGCAAATACTGACAGAACGACTTCCAGCTAACTCCATTACAAGTCCTGGCACTCCCCCTGCACTGGAGGCATAATGCTAAAAGCTGGTGTCCACTTTCACCTCTGTCCTTCTGCAATAAGAGCTGCAGGAGCTTTGAGTCTTAAAACAGCAGCACAAGAAAAACTCATTTTTCCACCCAGGTTTGGGTTTTTTCTCTTAATTACTGGAGTTCTGACTAATCCAAAGCAATTCTAGAAATTCCCTGTGGTAGAAATCAAGGCGTGACTCTACCATGACCAACCACGAGAGGAAATTCTAAGGAGATGACTCCTTGTGCAAGTAGTTAAAATAATAACCGAAAAGATCAACTGAAGATGCAAACTGGAATTGTGGGGGCAACTCCATTATTCAGCACAGGTGCTGTTGTTCCATCAGCTGCAGACACCTCTGCATCATAGCTTTGTGTTTACTTTGTCTTTGCAAAGGCATCCACCTCTAAAATGAGCAAGCTGTTTGGAAGCCTTTGGTTTAGCAGCCATAAGCAAGCAGCGATACTGTTTTCAACAAGCCACAGAATGAAATTAAAAGGGATTCATTCTTGTAGCAGGCATGCTGTGGTACTGCTGTAGCAGCTTTAACCCAGTCAGCCACTGCCTGTCAGCACCGCAGAACACAAAGGGTGCTATCACAGGCAGCAGAAGGACAAGCCTGCACTTGTTTATGCATCTTCCAGCTCTCACCATCCAGTTCTCGCTGCAAGGCAAGACTGCTGTGGAGTACAACTGCTCTCACCACTCCTCACCCGCACAACCACTCATTTTTAACTGCTCAGTGCCATATTTAAAGGAAAGAAAACCAACCAGCTGACAAAAAATAAGCACCATCAGGACAAGAAGAAGACAGGTAACATCTTAAGAAAAGCTCCCCTGCAGGCTCTGCTGTTCTGCATCCACTCAGCCCCAGGCTGCACAGTTACAAAGGAGGAGACAGCTGATCTGGGCACTGCTAGTGGAGCAAAGGGACCCGATCTCCCAGTCTTAGAGTGACGGTTCTACCTTAGCTCCAACCAGCAGCTGCCTAGGGCTGAGGCAGTGCCCAGTCTATGCGGAGCGCTGATGAGGCAGCCTCCCAGGACAGCCATTTCTGTCATCCAGTAGTCACACACCTGAAACCTCAGTAGATTCCCTATGATATCGGGAAGCACTTCAGGGAAACGGTGGAACTGATGGTTAATTACACTTCTGAGAATATTTCCAGGTGTGATTTGCCTCACCACACTGCACATCTTGGCACCTCTCCTCCCTCCCATCACACACATACTACCCCATTTCTGTCTCTGTTTCTGTTTCCACTCTGGCTTTGTCAAAAAATAGCACAAAATCATGACATTTTTCTTAACATTTGTCTTGACATGTTCAGAAAAACCGCCAATAATAAAGAATAATATTACCATATGAAGGAAAGGGAGAATGCAGGTAATGAAATATAATGAAATGTTTCAAACAATCCAATTATGAGCCCTGTGAGGTTGCAATCAAGAAATAAAAAACAAGGCACAGAGTAAACTGGCTCACAACAAAACAAACAAACACAGCTGGTCAGGGGATTCTGCACTTCTATGTGGTTTGATTTAAAGCAATCAGATGTCAAATGAAAAGAAGCCTAGAAATGTAAGATGGGTCACAAAGCTTGCTCCATCCGAGAGCCAAACGAAACTCAGGCTCTCGGATAAAGTTGTCACTGAACTCCCTCACAAGCCAAGCTTATGCAGCACCTGGCAGCCAAGAAACTTCTTCCCAGGCCAGTGGCCCTGTGACACCATTCTTTCTGCTCTGATGCAATCAGACAGCCTGGAGCAAAGCAGAGCTTACCGAAGTGCTGGCTCTCAGAAGCACTGGATGCTTCAAAGCTGAAGGGTGAAACTCTGGCTACGCTGAAGTCAATGGAATTTTGCCACCAACTTCAATGAGAGCAGGATTTCACCCGGGGAGTTTGGCAAGTGTCACTTTGCTGCCAGCACACTTCTCATCAGAACAGCGTGCTGTGGTGAGCAGACACAATGCAAATGGAGGGAGGCAGCAGGGGCAGGGAAACAGAGCTAAAGGGTTGTGTATGAGAAGTCCATCCAGGCTCAGAAGACAAGAAAGAACAGCACAAAACAGCGAAGATCCTGACAACAAATGCAGCAACAGGGAGAAAGCAGAAGCTCACAAAAAAAACCCCAAACAAGAGCAAGATTCATAATTATCTCAGATTATTTCTGGACGGCCTTTCCTGAGCTACTTCTCAAACCTGCATGTAAGGGGCTGCTTCTAGGGGAAGTATAAAGGATAACTAAGGAAAGCAAGCCTGTCACCACAGGGTCTCCACACTGACCAAGAAGTAAGGAAAAAAATTAAGTACCAGGTCTTTAATGGCCAACAAACAAAAAAGAAGACTGGAAACCACCAATACTTGGTGTCGCTCACACTGAGCAATGAGAGGGATTCTCCATGTGAAAACTCTTCTCCGGGACTTGGGCATACTGCTATTGAGGAGATTAATAAAGCAAGTTTTCACTCAACATCAATCACTTGCTAATGCACCAGAAATACATGTATCGGGCAAGTACGTTAAATGAAGAAATTCCACCTCCCAACATTAGTATTTTCCTTGCAGCCCCTGCAAAGTCTGCCATGCAGTATTTGCCTGAAGATAGGGAGAGTCACCAAGAATACTTCCCAAGAACTGGATCGCGTTTATGTGTTACTAACAGCTGATCCATCCTGGAAAGTTCAAAAGATTTGCATCTCCCTTAACAGGATTTCCTCAAAGCACTACACAAATCAGGCCTGCCAGGAAGCTGACTTCTAGTTTGACAGGCAGTTTAACAAAGATCACGTACCAAGACCCAATACCAACTATGCAATAAATGCACCTAATGTTGACTTTCACTGTTCACATATCAAGCTACAAATAAACCCCGATGCCTGAAAGACTAGAAGAAAGACTACCCAGCCATGCTGAACGGGTGTCAGACTATAACAAAATTCACAGATAGAGACTAGTGCTGGCAGTGGCTGTGCCAACAGCTGAACTCCCTCATCTCCTGGCCAAAAAAAATAAGTTGGGGGTGTGGGGAAGGTGCCAGCTCAAATGTAGCAGAAAGAAAAGAAAATGTAAATCAGAAGCAATGGCTCCATTACCAGAACATGTATATGGCTCTGTACTTGATAGATGTAACAAAATGCAAATCACATTCCAGAAATACCTCAGAAGGTTTCCGATCTTCATGTCTGGAACACGACGTCCTCCGACGTCGAGATCTGGAATGCTGAGACCAGGTGGACAGACCTAGGATACAGAAACGATCATTTGCAGACACTGCTGCCATCTATCAATAAAAGCCTTTGCTCTCTTCACACACCCAATTGACTTCAGCACAACTGTATGAGCAAGGTAAGCTACAGGCAGGCTTCTCAACACACCTCCAAAGACTCTTTCAAAGTGAACCAGAAAATAAAAGTTACTCAGTTGTAAACTTCACTGATTGCTCTTCTGGTCTGGTTTTGTTTGTAATTTCCTACTTACAGAGGCATCGGCTGCATGGCACTTCCCCCCAGCATTGAAAGAAAGCTATCTCATACCATGCTTCCCCCCTGAGCGTTAGTAAACCACTTCCTATAGATTAATCACTGACCAGGAGGTCTGCTGGCAGCAAGAGATGTACACTTTCAAACTAACGTATTAATGCTCTAAATATCTCTTCTGGTCAGCCAAAGAGCAAGCCTCTTCCAAATGAAGGCCACTGCCTTGCGTACTCCTCAGAGCCCACAGAAACAAGCTGCTATCTCTTCTCCTGATCAAACCTCTCAGGGTGGCTGTATAATTTTCATCTGCATAATTATTCCTCCAATTCCAAACAAATTATACCCCTTTGCCTTGACACCTTTTGGCAGAGTCTCTGTCAGCTTTCAGAAATATTGTAACAGGAGAAAAGCAAAAAGAGAAAGCACCTACACTCTGTTGTCAAGGCAGTGGTTTGACACCAGAATATATTATACCTGTGCCAAACAACTGATTTTAACTCAGGAAGATTTACAGGTACAGCAGGCATTCTCTACTCCCAACTACACAGCAGCAATGGGAGGAAAAAAAAGCCAATAAATCCTCATGGGATGGAGAGATGAAGGACTTGAAATAACATCTATACGATAGGGAGGCCAGGACCTACACACTGAACTCCGAACACAGACTTTGCAACTCTGGGCATTAAATACAGACAAAACAGAACAGATGCAAAGGCCTTCCCACACTGCTCATTTCTCCACTGCCTGTGCACATAGAGAGTAGGAGTAGAAAGTGTAAGCTACAGTCCATAAGAGCAACATCACCTTACGTCATCCAGCAGAAAACCTCTTAGGGATCAGAGTACTGTTCAAAACCAGATTGCCCAGGATGGGATAAGCTCTCAAAACGAAGAACCATTTTCTAAGCGAAGTGACTGACCACTGGAAAGACACAGCTAGTAACAAGTCATCAGAAGAACTCATTATGTCGTAGTTACGCTTCTGTCTTTTCAGTTTTTCAGATTCCATTAAGGAACGTGCCCCAATAGAAACTGCTCTGTACACAGCAGTGAGTAACAGGTTACACAAACATGAATAATGGTCAAGCTAAAGCAAGGTAACAGAGCAAACAGCTGAAAATCTTCTGAGGTAAGGATACAGAAAAGGTGATTTTAAGCACACGTCATCATTTTAATATAAAAGCTGGTGATTTTAAGTTTTTAAAACCGTCACAGTCACTTTTCCTAAGCTCCTGTATTTCACAGTTACAATTTTCTATTTGTATGGAGGAGGAAAAAAAAAAGGAAGAAAAAGAAGGAAAGAATCAACCAACTGCTATTGATTGATCTATGTGGAAAACCAGACTCCCAAGATCATTTAACCACCATTCCACTTAAACATTCCCTTGAAAACCAAAGAAAAACCACAAGCAGCAGTAGAAACTGCTTCTGAGGACCTTACCAGCCTTATCCAAACTCAGCCTAAAAAAGGCAGAGGGGAGTAAGTGTAAGCACTCAGAAAGTGTCAGATAAACAGCTAAAATCCATTACAAAACCCAGATTTTTCCTGCACCACAACAATACAAACATTTTAACGTTTAGGCAGATGTGATTCATCAAGAGCCTCACTAGAAGACAGACCACATTCACACCCACCCAGACAGTATTCAGCCCTCGTGGGTTCTGGTATTTTCCATCAGCAAGACACTAATATCTGACCAACCATCTGCTACCGAGATACTCAGCTAGTCAGACTGCTACACCAGCAAGCCAGACACTTGAAATCTCTAATTCAGCTGTGGTTTGGGGTGGTTTGCAAACTGCTGGGCCTGGGGGATGGAGCCCACAAGGCAAGGAATTAAGAACACCAAGCTGTACTGGCAAGTGGTGTTTGATTCAGAAGTTCCAGTGAGAAATGAGCTGGTGGGTCTGGAGGTTTAATCCAGCTGTTCCCAAGTAATGCATGCATCTGGGAAAACTACAGCAGTAGCAGCAGTACTTCTGGATCTTTACCCATGCGCTGTAATTCAGCTCTGATGACAATTTATCATAAACTGAAGTCAAGTAAGCAAGCAGCATATGGGGCTTGTTTGTTTGTTGTATTGTGGGTATTAAAAGATGGACTCCCAGGTCTCTCTTATGCCACAGAAAAGCCACAAAGGGTGAGTAGCAAAATAACTCCTGCTGTATCTTCTCCATTTCTTTACTCAGTCAGATGCTACACAACAGCGTCTTAAATGTGTACTCCTATTTTAGACACAGTCCATCTACGGAAGGGTTAGGCCACCAGATCAATTAACTATCCCATGCAACATGAAAGGTCAACTCTTAGCACCAAAACTACAGAAACTTCATTTTAAATTACTTTCTTTAAAGTGCTATACCAAAGCACACAACATAGAATTCCTCTGCGTAAGGGACAACTCAAAGGCAGCCAGCCTTCCTCAGGAGATACTCTGAGTATTTTCACCATGCCAACTAACTCCCTACAATGAATAAGGGAAGAAAGAGTTTCTGATGTAGTTCTGTAATAGCTGTTTCCTTGTACATAACATTGGTGAACACACACTGAAAGCATACAGTGTTTTTAGTGAGTCACTGAAGAAGCTGTTGTATTTTTCTGAGCAGTGTAAACTGACTCTACATAATACTAGGAGAAAAAGGTGTAAGAATTTCTCATGGGACTGTGATTTTACTACCCAGTAAGATCTGTAACCATAGCTAACAGATGACCTTTGGCAACGGCTTTACTTCAATACGGAAAACATTTACTCACTGAATAAACAGAACCCAGCTATAAGGCAGCATTCACAGAGTCAAACCACCACCACTTAAGACACAGAACTGCAAGGAATTGAAGGAGCTAGCCTAATGATAGTAAACTATCCAGCCCCTAACAGTATTCAATTTAACACTTTGGAAATCTCAAACCAGGTTTTCAACCCTGATTCCATCAAAATTAATGGCAAAATATCACTGCCTTCAACAGTGCCAGGATCAGGTCACTGTGATATCCAAAGCTGCTTTCATTCATAACCAATCCACCCACTCTAAGTACACCATTAAAAGTACAGGACGGAATGAGGGTGTTAGGTGTCTTTCAGCATCCTTTCCACATTTTCATGCTTAATCCAGAAGAGGGACCTCACTGAAAGAAAAAGTTCATAGGCAATTACAACCACTACAGTGATGAATGATCTGATTTTTATGCCTAATATGTGAAGTAAGACCCATTCCTGGATCGCACAGAAGAAACTATCTACTGTGGTCAAAACAAGTACAGATTCAAAACAGCTCTTCTGTGCTTGTAAAAGCACATGAACCTAATTGAGTTATTCTAGAAAGATTACAGACACTTCTCACCAAAATTACCTCTTGCATTAAGCATGCAAAATTACTACATTCATCAACAGTATTCTGAATACTAGCCTTAGTCTTAAACTGGATTAGGATCACCAAGACTAGAAAACAACTAAAAATCAAGACAGTTAAACCCAGTTTTGGTAAAACAACAAAAAAACATAAGGGAAGGCTGAATCACGGGGATTTGGCAGACGTAAAACTTCTGTAAGATAACATTATACACCTCATGGGAGAAATGGGTTCTACAGCAGATGGAAAATTAATGAGATGTTAAGAGAGCCCACACTACCGAAAGCCACGTGAATAACAGTGAACAGGAAAAGTACACAACTCCAAAGCATGAAGCTAAACAAACACATCCAGAGCATTCATCACTATTACCACTAGACATCAGAGATAAAAGGTGTCTCATTAAGTGCCAATCCTGTTACATGACTGTGGAAGTTAAGGATGAACCTAGTAGCCAGCCCCATCACCACTCAGGAGAGACACCAAGAGCACACCTTTCTTTTACAGGTATGATCCTTTCAGACAGCATAGGTGTTCACATGTTTTAAAAGGTTTTCATGACTGAGAACAGTAGGAGGATCATACTTCTACTATGTCTCAGTTTTCCCTTTGTGTTTATCCACTTACAGACAAAAAGCACAAGAGGAAATCCCAGACTACTAACAAGGTGCAATTCGCAGCAGGAGAGGCAAAGCTCTAGAACACTCCTGGTGCTGCAAAGTCGACTTCTAAGACACAAGTAAGAAGACTTCCTATTCCCTTAGGATATTACATGTACCTTACACTGTACACTCTATAATACCACTACAGGGCATATGTAGCACATTCACCCCCTGATAATGAAGAAATCAAGGACCATGAATTCCCTCTCCATATTTGTGAGGGACACACACTCTGCTGAAGGAAAAACATAATCAATTTTAACTGTATCAATTTATTAAATGATCTATTGAGGATATGTTTTGATTCAAAGAAAGTCCAGCAAAACACAAAACTCCTCTAGACCAACAAAGCAATTCAAACCCTCAGGGAATTCTACCCCACAACTAATCTACTACTCAGCATGAGCAGAAAAGGCTCAGCTGGTATGTATCATACACAGGGCTGTTGTAAAGCCACCTGCAAGGCACCCTGCTGCATCCCTGGAGAACTACCTGCTGCTCCAGCCTCTGAACACTTCAAAGCCTCAGATCACCAGGCATCTGAAAGCAGTTCTCCCACCATAAATACACTCCTGCTACACCATTACAGCAGGCAGCACAACAGAGCAAAACACCCCCGACATGGATGTATGTCTGGCTGTCACTTCTGCTTAACGCTGGCATTTCCAGCTGCCTGTACTGTTCCTCAGCTCGCTCTGAGTCAAACTAGGTGCTGCTGCCAACACTCTGTCAGAAAAATCTGCAATCTGAAGAGAAAACATAGATGCTCACTCTCCCCATTTAGTGGCTGGCCCACGACTTTTCACATATCACTTACACGTAACTCCATGTCTAGACCCAAATTCCAACACAAAGAAAACAGAAGCAGACTATTTGAAGGGCAGCTTCCCATTATGTTAGGTGCAAAAAGAGCTGTCTGTGCAGAAGTCTTCAAGCCTTATCACAGAGCATGTATGCAAACACAGTATATGAGATCGTTTTACCCAGCCAGATTCCCCTTCTCATGTTTCTGGTGCTGGAGAATTTGCCTATCTATCTTCCTTATCTTTATATAATAGCATATTAATACACAATAGTCTCATTCAAGATCAAAACAGAAAAAGCAACACCGACTCTACTGAAGATGTACTGGCATTTGACAACTACCCAACTGCAGCTGCTGAACAACGCATGGATCCATACAGTCTTTGCAGTGCTTTACAATACAGCACAATTGCTCAGTATCTGACACACATGACAAACAGCCTTAGCAGCTCCCTGCCACAGCAGTTCAATGGAAGTTCTCTCCTATCATACCTTTTCTCAGTAGCACACACGAGTTCTATAATTACAAAGACCACACACATACTATGTGCCATGCAGAGGCACATGACACTCTTTCAACAGTGAAGGATTCCTGGACCCCACTTTGTATTTTATCACAAGACCCAAGTGCCTTTCTAACTCAGGGCTTCCCACCGTAGCAATGTTTTACCACTAACAGTATGCAAAGTTTTAGGGCAAGGTTAATACAGGTTATCAAAACGAATGCAGCACCTCCTGAGTTAGCATTCCTAGGTTGGTAACAAAACTGTTGTCAGTCAGGCCTTGAACCTCCAGCAGAGTTAGGTGCATTCAACATCAGCAGTCTGTAAAGAGAGGCGTACGCCTCCCAGAACGGTTGCAAGGGTTAGGCAATGCCCCTTCCGCAGATGCAATACCCTTAAATCCCAGATAAGTTTTTCAGATCACTCAAAAGAGCAACAACTTCACCAGAAGTCACTCCACCCCAGTGAACATCACATGATATGCTAGTTCCGACCGCTCGGCATCAAATCGGAATGCCAAAACCCTTGTCCAAAAGCACAGTAGTAACCGCTAAGCTTGCTACTTTGCCCAAATTCTCGCACTGTAACCGCATTACATTCCACTATTTATCACCATCCCTCACCTACCAGCCAGTTCAGCTGAAACCCAAAACACGTCCTTCACTTCCTTTTGATAAAATGGTGCACAGCATTACTCATACTGCTACGTGGCACACCTCAGGCCAGCAGCAGCTGCAATTCCGCAGTAATGATGTAGACACCTGAGGTTATGTACTCAGCAACCTTTGTGAAGGCACTCTGGGATCCATCTCAAACACAATGGGAATCCACTGGGATGAAAAGCCCTTTCTAAACCCAAGTTTCCCATCATTCAGCCGGAGCAATGGATATTGGCAAAATGTGTTTAACTTTAAAATAACATTTGTTTAGCAAAGATAGAAGAAGGGTCCATCTAATTTACAGGACTCTACTCCATAATCCGTAAGTATTAAATCTTTCATTTCTCTGATGTGAAACCTTGTAAATCTTACAAGTACTTTTTGTCTGCAAGCACCTTCAGTTTTTCTCTTAGACACTCTGCATGTAGGAGTATGATGAATCGATAACCTCTCCACGAATAAATGAAGAAGCATCTTGGGAGCCAGTAAGTGTGGAGAAAATCATGCTCTGAATTCCTTACTCATGGAAAACAACCACCAAACTCTCTCTGACATCAAGGAAAGCCTGGATTTCACCCAAGATCCCTACAGTACAATTGTCCAAGCAATTTGTGTGAAAGGAATGCCCTGAAGCTATAAAGGGAAACTACCCCCTGTGCAACTTCATCTCACCAGATGGAACATTCAGCACTTCTTCAAACCACTTTTGCAGGTCTACAGACCAATGAGGCTAAAAAAGTCAGGTCAAGACTGAGCAGGAAAGGTAAAACAGCTTCAGTATCTAACTTTTGATGACAGTAAGACCCAGAATCATGAAGAGGAGTTTTTGCAAGAGAGGAGCAAGCAGAAATAAATACAATGGAACAATTGCTTAAGAGCTACAAAAGCACTAGCCGGCCATGCAGGTAACAAGGACATGACTGAGTTTGAGGTAAACATTACTAATGTACCTGATACAGGTTTTGAAGAAGGTGGTATAAGGCTTTTATAATGGCCCTGGCTCATATTAACATCTACTGTGGCTGCTGTAATGCACTACCTGGAAAGGGACAGAAACTAGCAAGCTGCCAGATGACAAAAAAAAGATCACTTTCAGGTGCCAGCAATCTTAAACCCTCCCGCAAGCCTCTCCCAATACCGTTCTTCTGTATTTAGACAGAAGCTCAAAATCCAGATCTATATCTGCAGCCATTTGTCATTCAATTATCTTTCATGAATAAAATAGTCAGAAGTGACCTATGATTTCACAAAACAAAATCTCTCAGAACACACTCGGATATCCAGGGGCTAACTGTGGAACTGTAGTGTACAACTTGCACTGATACCTCTTGCTCACTGCTTCAAATATGCTATTTTGGCCTCATGTCTAAATGAGGGTTTAGAACTCTGATTTTAAGGGGACGCAGCTTAAAGATTTACAGCAGATAGGCTGAAGGACGTAAAACAAATACTCTGTGGGCTCTGGAGTCTGCACTTGGCTTTTGGGAAAGAACCAAATCAGAAGGCAAAAAAGAAGTGACAAAAAAAAAGTAAGGGCTCCCTCTTTAAGGTGCAAAGATTTAAAATATTGTAAATAATATATAACCACTCACACTAAAATATCTGTCATAAGTCAGTAAATACATGTATGTACTCAAAGACTACTGCCATGTAGTTAAGCTTTCTTCTGTCCTGTATTTCACCCCTAAATGCAAACGATCCACTCTTCTGTCAGCTCACAAAAGGAGAGTGCCCCTGAAGTGTACCTGAACAGGTACACATATCTTCAGCATAATACATTTTTAGTGCTTAGGATATGAGGCTTATTTTGCTGTAACTTTGTGACTACCAAGGAAACTGATTCCGTTCAATTAATGGAAAACAGGTTTTGCATGTTCATTCTTTTTCCATCACTTCCATTATTAGTAGCATTATTACCTTATAAATATTCAGGTTCCTGAGTTTAATAAGGCAGAATGTGTATTTCTTCATGCCAAAATATCTTCCAGGTGATGCTAGTCTATGTGCTGGAGTCTACCCCAGTCAAGCATCCTCATTCAGGTTACTCCAACCACATTCATCCATTGACACTCATGATCAACCTGAGACACCTGATCACACAGTCTCCTAAACCAAAGTGTGAAAAGTCAACTTCAGAGCTGAAGAAACCCAAGAGATGGAGGCCAAACTCTCACCACAAGAGATGACAGAGAGCAGTGCTGAGCTCTAAGCTGAAGGACCATCGAGTTCAGTATGATGGGAACGCAACAAGTGCACAGAAGGGTCAAGAGGTGCCACTGACTGCAGGGAAGCAGATGCTTGGCAACAGGATTCCAACTAAGTGTTGATTATAATTTCAACTTTCCAACAAGAGGATGGCTGTGTGAAGTGCTCAGAATAGTCTATTTAATTGTGTTCTGACTCCGAAAACTCCAAGAAGGAAGAACAGCTAGTGAAAAGACTTAAAGCCTTCAACACAGAGCCCAGGAATTTTTACCTTTTGGTTTTTTAGGCAACAGAATTTGCTTCCCCTTCTACCACTACTATCCGTACACTGAAATGAACATTGTCAGAGTGTCAGTGATTCTACTGAAGGCTACTAAAGAAAAGATTAAATGAAGGTGAGACGTGTTAGAAGAGACCTTTGCCATTCACATATAGTTGCAAGGAGCTACTGGTATCCCTGGAACATGAAAAGTGGAAAGGGCCTGAGCGTTCTAGTCAGCCAAGTGCAAGTGACAGAAAGACTGACACTGTCCCTACACTGTATCTCAGCTTCTCATATTTAATCCTTGATCTTTTTGAACACGTGTATTATAACAGAATGAATACAGGAGCCTGTACCTAAATCTGACCACTAACATAACACAGGGGAAAAAAACCCCAAAAACATAATCAAATCAAGAGAAAAGAAGCCTCGTGAAAGGGAAGCAGTATATATTTCAATCAGTACTTGAAAATACTTTTAAACTGCCTTTTGCCATGTAACTTATTCAACAAATAGACAGGCTTTAACACAGACAGATCCTTCTGTCTCCAGTTTTTCTTTCCCTAACTCATCTCCTTAGATCTTGATCTCTGGAACAGATGAAAATCCAGCTTTTTGGAAAACATAATTCTGTAAGTTGACAGCTCTATTCCAGATTGCTATGATTCTATGATTCTATATATCAAATGGCATTGCAAACAAGCACCATAATCAGCAACAGATCAGTCAATTGTATCTGTGTCAGAACTTCAATTCCAAAATTATCTCCTTCATATTTTACCTGGTAAAACCTGTAAAACAAGGCATGTGAGGGGACTGAACTGTAAAAGTAAGAGTTGAAATAAACACCATGTCCTGGGTTCAGCAGTTGCAGTCAGTTTTTCTTCTCTTTAGTAGCTGTGTTTTGA
>NDXB01000148.1:0-40825 GCA_002631895.1 Agapornis roseicollis
TGCCCAGGGGGGTTGTGGAGTCTCCTACGTTGGAGATATTCAAGACCCGCCTGGACAAGTTCCTGTGTGATGTTGTCATGGTTTAAACCCAGCCACGCACCTCGTTCACTCACTCAACCCCCCTTTCTTGCCCTCCCCTGCTTCCAGAGGGATGGGGAGGAGAATCAAAAGAATGCAACTCCCACAGATTGAGATAAGAACAGTCCAGTAACTAAGGTATAACACAAATCACTACTGCTACCACCAATAATAATAATAATAAAAGAAATGACAAGGGAAGAGAACACAGCATCTCACCAACCACCAACAGATAACTCACGACACCCTAACCCAACCGAGTGCTGACCGACCAACTCCTCCAATCACCACAAGAGAACTCACCCTTCTGGGTAATTCCCAGTTACACCCTGGGCATGACGTGCTACGGTATGGAATACCTCTTTGGCTAGCTTGGATCAGGTGTCCTGTCCCTGCTTCCTCCTGGCCTCCCCTCCTCCCTGGCAGAGCATGAGGCTCACAAAGTCCTTGCTCAGAACAAAATATTCGAGCAGTAACTAAAAACATTGCTGTTGTCAGTTTTGTTCCCAGGTTAAGTCAAAACACCAGCTACTAAAGAAGAGAAAAACTGACTGCTATTGCTGAACCCAGGACAGATGTACTCTAGGCTACCCTGCTCTCGCAGGGGGGTTGGACTAGATGATCTTTTGAGGTCCCTTCCAACCCTTAGGATTCTGTGATTATAGAAAGATCAGTTCTACCTGAAGAGCAAAGCTGTCAGCTAAATCTCATCATAGACCTTTAGGAGGATTTTTAAAGGATCTAGATCTCAGACCACTGATAAGAACTGGGATTCAAATTAATTAGCTTGGTATTGCTGTGGGAAGCCAGTGCCAAGAGCAGAAGACTGCTTTGATTTACTTAGAGTAGTCCATGCTGCTGAGCTGACGTGATGGAGTTTCCTGAAGTACTGGGATATATTTTTGGAATTTCATAAAGGTCGATAACCACATTGCTTGCAAGCTATGGAAGAAGTGAGAGAAATGAGGCTGGCTTAAGCCTAATTGCCTGGTGGTTGACTGCCATGGTGGTGCAGGTTTTCCTTGCTAACCAAAAATGTTATAAGGTGTTACTCACTGCTATAAAGGAGTTTATTAAAAGCAGGCAGGCTGGCAGAAGTCTCAAATTAGAAATGGAATGGACTGAATGTTGGTGTGGCACTTTAAAAAAAAGAAAAAAGGCAGTGTCACCAATGATGCAAACCTTCAAAATGTTTCAGATACCCATAGAAATACTTTCCAGTTTAGCTGGAGTCAGCTCTCATGCAATTCTTTTTCATCCTTTAGCTTATCATTGGTTTATAAGTGAGTTTTCTCCAGAAAGGATTATTAAACAGCTCTTACATAGATCAGCATCCAGCAAAAATTGCTAGTTAGAGAGCTATGGGGCATCCACTATGTGCTTATTGAGGAATGAAGAGTTCCTCCCCTGGAAGAGTCATCTGCTATTTTTGTCATCAGTTACTCACAGCCGTCTCTCAGCTGCCCAAAGGGCATGGGTTGGACCTTCTGAGGTAAGAATACTCTAAATTTGGATGTGGCAGGGCAGATCTGCACTTTGTCTTGTTTGTGCATGTTTCCCATGAACAATGTCTTCTTTCACAGTTGCAGTTTACTGCTGGTTCTGGTTGTGAATTAAGAGGCAGTCAGGATTCATGGTGGGGCTCTGGCACCTTACATAGCTTCTTAGAGTGGTATTTGAAAGGTTGAACAGATCCCCGCATGACATACCTTAAAACCCAACCCAAAATAACTGTCAATTATCTGTCAATAAATATACATTTATATACATTTTAAACAGCATGGATAAGTATAAAAATACTTTTTTTTTCTTTCATGAGGACATGGTTTTGTAAGGACTTCAGAACTGAAACCACATTGCTTTGTGGAAGCTAATGCTGCATGTAGATCAGTGTGATAACCATAAGATTTTAATAAAAATTAAATACAAGGTAACTGTAATCCTTCATCATTATCTTGGGAGGATGTTTTGAATAGGATACCAGTGAGGTCAATTAACAACTGTGGAGAGTCTTACCAACCTTATATTAAGGTGATAAAAAGCGGGAGGGATTATACCTCCTTAGAGGATACAAGTAGACTACAAAATCACTTTGATTAATGGCAGAAGAGGGCAAAATAAATAACGTTGGTAAAATTTAATTTAGTCGAGATACTGTAGAGTGATTTGTAGTGGATACTTAAACAAACAAAGGCAGATTTTAGAAACGCAGAAAGGCAGCAATGCAACAGAAGTACCTGGGAGTTGCAGTATTATTTACATATGTTCAGACAAGGGTCCAAATATATTTGTACACCAATATATATTTGAACAAGTGTCCAAAGTCATACAGATAGGACAATATTTTGTATGCAATAGCTGTAGATGACTGGTATTTTAATGGAGTTTGTTGGCTTATTTTTGAAAGGACGTGAGCATTCTCAATTAATATCTGACTATGCTGAATTTAAATCTCTTCTTTAGTTCCGTAATGCCCCAGGATTGCTAAATGCCAAGCCTGATGTAGTATCTATAGAAGATAAATCTAATTTATAAAGTTCTTCATCATTTTCTGCTAGTGAATGTCATTGGAAATGATTAACTAACTGGAAACTCGGAAGGCAGGTTACATATTTGCCAAAATTTGTTTCTACTGAAATCTAAAATTAAATTCCAGAGAAGAAAAGACTTCATGTAGATCATGCTAGACATTAGAGATCAATGTATAAAGCTCACTAAAGCCAGCGGACGTTCTTCCCTTTTCTGCTGGGTTATGATTACAACCCTGAAGACCTTAATTAAAGCCCTGTTTTTTGGAATGTCTTGTACTAGGGCTCTGTAAAAGGTTACAGCCAAGAAAAGCCCAGAACAAATTAATAAAGGAGTGTTTTACCTTAAGATGGTCTCTCTAGGTGATCAGAGTAGTAGGCTCAGTCTAGTTCTTAAGCCTCTAAGATTCCTCTTAGTTTCTTCCTAGATTGGCCTTTCAAACACGGCACAAGACTGCAGCCAGTTTCTTGAGAGGAAATTAATCCAGTAGTAGGATGCAACATGGCCTAAATAAGCTGCTGTGTGCAACCCCTGATTTAGAATCATAGAATAGTTAGGGTTGGAAAGGACCTTAAGATCATCAACTTCCAACCCCCCTGTCACAGGCAGGGACATCTCACACTAAACCATGTCACCCAAGGCTCTGTCCAACCTGGCCTAGAACACTGCCAGGGATGCAGCACTCACAGCTTTCTTGGGCAACCCATTCCAGTGCCTCACCACCCTAACAGGAAAGAATTTCCTTCTTATATCCAGTCTAAACCTCTCCTGTTTAAGTTTTAACCCGTTACCCCTTGTCCTGTCACTACAGTCCCTAATGAAGAGTCCCTCCCCAGCATCCCTATAGGCCCCCTTCAGATACTGGAAGGCTGCTAGGAGGTCTCCACGCAGCCTTCTCTTCTCCAGGCTGAACAGCCCCAACTCTCTCAGCCTATCTTCATACAGGAAATGCTCCAGCGCCCTGATCATCCTTGTGGCCCTCCTCTGGACTTGTTCCAACAGCTCCATGTCTTTATGTTGAGGATACAAAAATTGCACACAATACTCCAAGTACATAATGTGATCTTAGAGAAAACCCTGTATGCAGTTGCTGCACACAGATTTTGGAATGAAAGGGTGATTTTTATTTTTTTTTTTTTTAATCTTATTTGTTGCCTCTGCAATATTCCCTTTCACAGGCTTCCTTAGATCACCACAGGACAGCCTCATCATAATGCTACATATACACATGGCACTTAGGGACATGATTTACTAGTAGACTTAGCACTGCTAGGTTAATGGTTGGACTCAGTGACCTTAGAGGTCTTTCCAACCTAAACAATTCTATTATTCTATTGTGTTGATCTATTGTGAAGAAAATGTGTTAGTAGAGCCTGTAAAAGCCTCTCCCTGTTTGTCTCCATGGTGCTACTGGTACATTAAGTGTTCTTGCCATCTTAATAGAGCATGCAAGATGGTAAGTTTAAAGAGATGAAATTCTGCTTCTTGTGATACTGAAGAACTACCAAGGTACAGGGAAATTATTTTCCTGATATAGAGAATGTGAGTTACGTGTTAACAGATATGATAACAAATGTTCACTTTAGGAATCTGATGCAGAGACCAAAATTATCTGAACAAAGTGAGCATGTGCAGTATTCCAGAATTAGCCCATTTCATTTTGTAACATGCCATGTTACAGTGTGAAGCCACCTGGCAGCTGGAGCACAGGCAGCCTTTAATGTGCTCGGGAAAGATAGTGCTCTTCTTTCATACTCGCGTTCGACCAGGCTGAATGAACCGGTGGCATCCAAATGGGCTCACTTCTGCCCTGAATAAAGAGATGAGTAAATAAGGACATCATTGTCCTTTTGTATGTGGCAAAGAGGGCCAGCACAATATTGGTGGTAATGTGCTACAATACAATGAGTACTTTGTTCTTCTCTGGTACATCACACCCAGGATTTTGCTTACAGCTGCATTCGGGAGAAGTCAGTTTGTCAAAAAAAAAACCCAAGCCATAAACTAGGTGAGCTGTGAAATACCAGGATTTGGGGATGAACAAGGGAGTGCATATTATACATGTTAATCAATGGCATTGTTAAAAAACACTAAAAGCAAGACTAAAAATACCCCATATCCCTGTACTTACAGAAAAAATCAGCATTAACAGTGGATAAAGCTGTTGAAATACATTGTCACAGATCATTACAAAGCAAAACATAAACCAGGACATGGGGAAAAGAGCACAGCCAAATCCAGACTCAGGAGGCAGCGCAGTGACAGCCATAAAAGAAATGGTCTGATCCAGGCCAGGTGTGGGAAGCAAGAAGCAGCTTTCTTGCTGGGTAAACAGCTTATTCAGAGGACAGGAGGGTTCTTACCAAGGGTAAGAGCACCAAAATAATATATTTGTTTTATCATTGTTATAACCTAAAAAAACCAACCCATATTTGTCCTACAACAGAAGCATATGGCTAACAAACAGGAGGCAATTTTTATTCTTGAAATTGATGTGAAAAGGGACAAAACCCAATTGTTTTTTTTTTTAAGAGCATTAAAGTGATGGCATTTCCTGGCTTGTGGTGCTTTGTGGTAGTGTTTCTTTGTAGTGGGAGGCTACAAGCAAAGATCAAGAGAATGTCAACATTGCAAGGAACACAGGAAGAAAAGACCATGCTGCATGTTTGTGCTCATTAAATGAATTCTTCAAAGGAACTGGGATGAAAACAAATTGAAGATTGCCAGCCATGCATGAGTAACAATATTGAGTGTTCTGGATGTTTTTACGGGGAGCTGGCTGTGACTCTGACACAAGCAGTTCACTGTCGTGCAGGTTTGCATTTTCTAGAATGCAGTGATCATCCCCCTGTTCTGCTCCAGATTAAAACAGTGATTCATTTTGCATCACATTTTTAAGAAATTTGTCACCCTCTAACACCACTCATAGCTGTCCTTACGCAGGGAAATACTCGATAGCTCTAAGGGCATGCCAGAGTGAAAAATAAAGCATCTGTGGTAGTGTAAGCATCATATTATGGCTAAAAAGATTGAACAGGAACAGCCCTTTTCAGCACATTGGTTTGAGCAGACATAGCAGTAGGACATGTATCTAACCACTTTGGTGTGTTCTTTCATTTACATTACAAAGGAATGTTTTTGGCAGAATGTTGGTGTAAGCAGCATTCGTTATTCCTTTAAGGGGCTTGATAATTCAGTATGTTAATATGCTGCAGGATATCAATGCTGTCAACTATCCACCAAGATATAAATTATACATTGTTCCAGCATCAGTATATTTGAATGCAGTCCTAAAATGTAATGGGATTGGAGCTAAGATTGTGGGGTGAAAACTAATGATGGTCGATATATCTGAGAGACATTTTGGGCCAGGCAAAAAACACTAGGATCTGATTAAAAACTAGTGAAACAAGTCATCATTTGCACACTGAGTATGAAAATTACAGCAAATGGGACAAGTGAGTCAGTCTCACAAAGAAAAAAACCCAAAACCCAACCCAGCCCTCAAGAGGAATCCTCAAGTACATCTCTGAAGTCTGGCTCAGGCATGGAAAGGAAAAGTGGCCTTCTCACGCAGGCTGAGGCATCAGCAGCACATATGTTTCTAAATAGTTGCTCAGAGTCCCCTTACAGTCAGTGGAGAAAAACTAGAACTTTCAGGTCATGAATCATTTAATCCTAACACAGACATTTAAAGTAGGCCTGATGAAGTGCCTTTCTTTGTATTCTTCATAAAGGGAGAGCAACTGACTTACCTACATATAGACATCTACACTGAAGACACCTAAAGTTACCCAAGAAAATATCCATCTCCAGTACCTGGACACATTTTAATTTACCAGGCTAAGCCTGCTCTGCTTGGCCATCTGATGACTGACTAACTCAGCTGCTTTAAAAGACTCTTGGCAAAGTGTGATCCTACCAGGAGGGCAGCTCTGCACAGCAGTGATATCACACAGAACACACAGCACAACTCTTAGCACCCAAATTTACTTCAATGAAGCAGCTGGTGAGTCTCCACAGACTTGCTGTAAGAGGAATGAAGAAAGAGGGTGACTGCCACAGCAACAGATTGAGAACTGCACTCTGACTTTGGTGCTTTGAGGATGCATTTGTTCTAGCATTTTAGTCTGGATCTGAAGGGTGCTTTTAAAATTAAATTCCCAATCTGCCCATCCACTGGGCTTGGTTCACTTTATTCATTCTCAGAGAATATGAACTTTGTGTTTTTTTAGATCAAGTAAACCAGAAGATGAAGCCCAGGAGTGTACCCAATACACTCTAGATGCAATGGGCATTCAGTCTATGGGAACGGACAAGGACTATTCTGAAGGAAGAAAAGAAAATCCCTAACATTTTTACAGTGTGGATGTCAGCTCCTCAGCACTGACTGCTTTGCTATTCAGATCTGCCACTGCTTTGCACTACTTGCTAACGTAAAGTGTATAAGGCACTGGAAGAGTCCCTTGCTCCATTAACTACAGGAGGAGCTTAGAAAGATAAGATAGCTAAGTTAGCATACTCAAAAGTGAATGAAACAAATAAACATCAAATGGACTGTAGGCCAGTTTTCCAAAATCCAGTATTTAAATAAAGAAAACATCCATTAAACAAAGACATCCATTAAAAAGGCCCTGCACAAGGCATGAGGTAGTGAATTAACTGAGAATGCAAAATATTTGCTGATTACCAATTACTTTTCTGGGCCTACAGAGTTAGTATATCTGTCTGAGATGGCTAGTAAATTCAAGATACAGCTACCCATGGGATTTTATTTATAGCAGTACAGCTTCAGGACTTCATCCAAGCATAAATTTTAGTAAACTAGCCATGACATTATTAGCTACCAGTTAACATGGCTGCAAAAGAACAATACAAACTGCAAAACAAAGCACAAAGACCATTTCCAGTGCTACTGACCTAGCTGAGATGTACCAATTACCCCAGTGTCATTCACAGTTTAATTCCCACTGGCAATTAAGCCCCACAAAGCTGCTCACTGATACCCCATCCCCAGTGAAACTGGGGAGAGAATCAGAAGGGTAAAAGTAGGAAAACTTGTGGGTTGAGATAAAGACAGTTTAATAGGAAAAGCAAAGCAAAACAAGGAATTCATTCACCATTTCCCATTGGCAGGATAAACACCATCACTCGGAATGTCCCCACCTTCCTTCTTTTTCCCCAGCTTTATATGCTGAGCGTGATGCCACATGGTCTGAAATATCCCTTTGGTCAGCTGTCCCAGCTGTGTCGCTTCCCAACCTCTTGTATGCCCCTAGCCTACTTGCTAGAAAAAGCCATGACTCTGCTTCAGCACCGCTCAGCAATAGCTAAAACATCCCTATGTTATGAACACTATTTTCAGCACAAATCCAAAACACGGCCCTATACCAACTACTATGAAGAAAATTAACTCTATCTTAGCTGAAACCAGCACATCCAGTGAGATGCAATATTGCACCCTGGATAATAAAGTAGTGTTTAGTGTGAGGTGGGGTTGGAACTAGATAATCTTAAGGTCCTTTCCAACCCTAACTATTCTGTGATCCTATGATTCTGTTATCTCTACCGGAGGAACAGTACAAAAAAACCCAAAAAACCCACGAAACCCAAAACAGAACAAACCCTAACCCTTTAGGTTAAATCTTTTAATTATGAAATGATAGAAGAAGCTGATGAGAACACCACTAACTAGGGCTCTACCAAGATGGCCTGAAGAACACTGAAGTAAGCTTGAAAACAGTCCTGAATGTTTATTGGTTTTGAATCAACCTTTTGGAAAAGGCAGACCTGGAGTGATACTCAGGTGGGAAACTGCCTGGGAACAGAAGGTGCTGTAGGTTTTCAGTGGGTTACCAACACTAGTTTAGCCACACACCCAAAACACAGCACCCCTATGAAGAAAGTCAATTCTGTACTGCACAAATTCTCATGCACGACTTGCCACCCAAGAACTGGCTGCTTCAGGGAAAGCTTCTGTGCTGCATCCCCTACCAGCTGGCTACCCTTAGAGAAGCCAAAATCAGGTTCACAGCACACATCCATATGAGAGCTCTGATTGCATAGGGATGTTGAAGAAAATGAGTGGTCATTACAATGAAGCTGGACATTTCTACCCCCGAGGTGAAGGGGGAGGTGTCATACTTCACTCTCCCCAGGAAACAGCTCCCAGAGAGGAGTAAGGTATAACTGCTGCTGTCTCCCTAAAATGGCTTTCCAGAGACTGGGAGGGTAGTGATTCAAGGGCCAAACACCAGGCTGGGCTCAAGGCCAGTGCTTTTATCATCAGTTTCCCAGGCAAGGCAAAACAAAGTGATAAACAACATAGAAAACAGCAAAAGCTGAAAGGAGCATTCATGAGCCCTGGAATTCAGTGTAGAGCAAGAAAGGGAGTAAAGCAACAGCAGGGAAAGGAAGTAAGGGAATAAATATGCCATCACTGGGACCAGCAACGTAAGTACCAGCCTGTCAAGTAACAGCTAAATATCTGTAACAGCTGTAACACAGTCTAGCACACTCCAATCAAACCTGTCATTATTTTGAAACCCTTGAGTCCCATGTCAGGTGCCAAAAAGGACAGTGGTGGGTTGTCTCCGGCCAGCAGCCAAGCACCCACATAGCTGCTTGCTCACTCCCCAACTCTAGTAGGACAGAGGGAGAAAATAGGAAGAACAAACCTGAGACAACTTGTCGGTTGAGATAAACAGTTTAATCAGTAAAGGGAAAAGGAAAATAAAGTGAGCCAAAGGAAGTGTATCACCACCTGCCATAGGCACACCGATGCCCAGCCAGCCTCTGCCCACTGCCCACCTAGGAAGCCATTCCCTGACCCCCTTCTCCCTCTACCTCATTTTTTATTGGTGAGCATGATGCTATATGATCTGGAACATCCCTCTGGCCAATCTGTGTCAGCTGTCCTGACTGTGCCCCCTTCCCTACTGCTTGTGCTCCCCCAGCCTGCTCACTGGGGCACAGAGTGGGGAAAAGAGAAATCCTGGATGCTCAACCAGCACTGCTTATCAAAGGTCCACTGGTGTGTCACCAGCACTGCTTTAGCCACAAATCTAAACCACAGCACTGTGTGGGCTGCTATGAATTAAGTTAACTCCATCCCAGCCAGACTTGGAGCTATTGCTGCAAGTGATCATTACAAGAATTGCCTCATATGACATTGCCTACGAGCGTTTTCATTGCTTCATGAGCTTGAAGGTCTTCCTCATGCAATGCATTTGCATATTTTCAGGGAAGTTACAAAACTCTTCATCCTTCCTGTAAACAAATGGACTCTTTGATTCTCAGGAAGAAAAAAATTACATACTTTGCATACTTGTTCTTTACGTGTCTTTGTTCAAGCATCGGAACAGGCTGCCTAGGGAAGTGGCTGAGTCACCATCCTGGACATAATTATAAGACATGGACATGTGGCTTAGTGGTGGATTTGGCAGCGCTAGGTTAACAGTTGGATCTGAGAATCTTAAAGGGCTTTCCAATCTAAACGATTATATGGTTCTAATAATTCTGATTAGAAAAAATAGATTTGGCATGTTTCCATAGTTACCTTTCTTTTTTTAAGACTAGTATACTGTTTTGACCCTTCATAGTTTAACCTGAATGTGGTTAAAACTGATTTTTCCTGAGAATGCTACTCTGAGTTAAATTTTAGCACAGCTACTATCAAAGGATCAAAATACCTTTTACTTAAGGAAAACCCATAAAACCCCACAACGAAACAACCTGAAGTATACTGGAGCAAGGATATCTCATTAGTTGTTAGCGCTATAAAATAGGCATATTAAAGAAAAATTATTTGTAGAACAACTTTAATTCTACACCTAAAAAAATTCAATCTTTGTTGCAGTGATTCTCTGTACAACAGAAACCAGAAAGGCAAAATGCAATGTTCTACAAGGAGCCACAACATTTTGCATTTTTGTATACTGTGTACAAAACTAAAGGGACACAATTAAGTACATCTCTTAATAGCTAATTGTCTTTAAAAAAGGGTATTTAAAATCAATCCTTGCGATCTTTCTTTAAAAGCATTCCTACGCTCATTTAAAATCAGACATGAATACAATTGCAGCTTCTCTGCATGGCAACAAAACAACACAGACAATTCTGGTCCTCTGCGGGTATCTCTGCGTATAACAGTTTTACACACTGATGTAATGCTGCTGCTTCATTCTCTAACCCTTCCCATTTATTTGTAAAGGAGATGTTCATTAAAATAACTAGGATTCTTTTATTGAAAACATCTACTTCCCTCAGGAATGGAGGCAGCTGGCAAAGCTAAGTGATACACCAATTTAGAGAAGATCATACAGCTTCAGCTGTGAACAGAAAGTTACATGCTTCCTTATGCCTAACATTCAGAAGAGCAGCATCACTCCTGTTCTTTTTGTAAACTAACCTCTTCTAGCTTGTATTAAGCTAACATCCACTGGTCCCAGTCGAAGACTATGCCATTGGCCCTGTTCAAAGGCATAGCAAGAAATCTTGACCTTGAGTAACTACTTGGGATCTCAGCACACATAAGCCCTGTTGTGAAAGTCATGGCATACGGCAGTACAGCAGCACTGCTCCCTTGCAAACCTAGCTCTAAATTAAGACAAAACGCAACCAAGTGATGTGAAAATTTGACACAGAGAGCGTGGGAAGGTGGATGAGATCAGTAACACTGAGAAGGTAGTGTGCCTTCGCTGTGGTGGGCTGCAAGCAGAAGGTGCAGTACTCTGGGATGGATCACTTCGTTTCTTGGCCCCAGGGTTTAACTCAGGCTCCCATCAGGCATCAGCAAAAGTCTGTGAAATGCCATTGCCTGGCCTGTGAGATGCTATTCTACAACAGGGCAAGCACACATCAGCACCAAAGCCCTGCACTGGGGGCACAAACTGCAGGTGGCTTTGCTTGCTGCCAATGTAGAAGACTTGCATGCAGGCTGCCACTAGCACAGGCTACAGAATAGCCCACACCAATGTCCCCTCAATACAGCTCCTGCTGTACCTCTTCCCTGCAGAGCTGCATCACCAGGTACAAAGTGCACAGGCAGAACCCAGTTGATGTGACATGCCTGACAAGAACACAGAATTGAAAAAGTATTATGGTAAATAGTAGTCTAAAGAATTCAACTGAGAACATCTGCCTACTTGGCCTAGCTAGTGAAAATAAGCTGTCTTCCACTTACATATTAAATTCTTTGTCCCCAGTATGATGTAAACCCTGCATATATCTAGGCTGAGAACTTGTTAGGAAGCCATTCTTCCAGCTGCTGCTCTTACACCAGTGCTTGAGGTTGCTTGAATGAAGATATGCACCATGGTCAGAGGCTCTGAGCAGAACTCTTCTGTTTTAGATAGCATGGGGAGGGAGGGGTGTGTGTGTGATTCAGTTGCCCAAGCTCAGGTGACTGGTAACAACTGAGGAATCAGAGGTGTCCAGTACAGCAAGATATGACACAGGGTTTGTGGTAGACTTACACCCTAAGTTCAGCATCTGTTGCCCAAGCAGAACACCCAAGAACATCTCAGTTGGCAGACATATTTGCATGGACAATTTAAGAACAATACAGGATAGTACTATGGTTGGAAATTTACATGTTAAGTGTTTATTTCTGTGCTGTGTCTTCAAGTTCTGCAACTGTCAGTGGGAATTCTAACCAACAAGGTCTACTTATTGGTAGTCAATGACAACCTAACCAACACAGCTTAGGAAGCCTAAAACAATTTGCCTCATTGCAGAGTAGAAGCTTGATGGATAGTTAGCTGAAGCTCTCTACTGAAATAGGAGTATACAGCAATAGCAAGGCTGTAAACACCTACCCTAAGACATTAGTCTCAAGCGGGATTCCCCTCACCTAACCAGAGCACTTTTGATAACTATTTTCTGCAAGACAGAAAAGCAAAAAGCATCATTATCTAGTTTTTAGTTCCATGGCAGTGCATTGACTCAGTGGTGGGTTGTGGCAACTACAGCAGCATGTTACTAAAATAAGAACCACTCTGCAAACAGATCTCACAAAGAAAAAGGCAAAAAAAAAAAGTACCTTTCCTTACTTATTAGAAATGTTACAAAATGTTCCTCCTTTTCTTCCATGACAGCACAAAGACAGTCATGGTTATGTTGCATCCCTCCACTGAAATGATCCAAAGTCATAAAGCCTCAAAAATTCAACTGAAGCTAGACAATTGCTAAACTAAGACTGGTATCATCCTGATCTAGGTTGACTGCGTTCCCCCATGCATCTATATCCATCAGCTACTTTCCTTCTGTTATGCCAAGATTATCCATCATGTGGGGCAGGGGAATGCCTTCTATTTTGTGGCCTTTCAGGACTAAGGAGGAGGTGCTACAAGAATATAAATCATCAGTACCACAGTGCCTGTGATGATTTATTCTCCCCTGCTAGCTTGCCTCCTCTGCAGGAGACCTGAAATCCTTGCATGCTTTTTATGAAGAGCTGGGGACAGTTACATGGAGAGCTGAGCACAGACCAAACCAGGGAAAGGTTTTGGTCATGGACTGAGCAGCCAGGCCAGGAAACAGGCAGAAGGCAGTAGAAGAGAGTGGGCTTCCACTGCAATAGCTTTCTGCTGGTGTTCATAAAGTAATCACACCAGTTATTCTACAAGGAGGGATCTCCGAGAAGTCTGCTCCAGCTAAGGGAAGAGCGGTAGCTATGGTTACTGAGCAAACACGGAGAGGAGGCGATGCTGAACTACCATGCCGGGCACCGCACACCATTTTTAACACCAAAAGCCTAGGTTTAGTTTTCCAAAATACTAGTATGAGAACAGCCACCCACATTCCCCATTACAGTATGTGTGTGTGCATACATATATATATATATACACATGTCTGTGTGTATCTATCTATATATATATCTATAGTAGGACGTGGGAATGACAAAGAGAATGGAAAAGAAGTCAGCTTTTAGATCATCATACAACTATGAAGTTTGCCATGTACTCACAGGCAACAACCTCTTACGCTTGGTTAGAAAGCCCAGGGCCAGCACCACAGGACTTTCCCCAGGGAACTTCTGCTGCCACAAAGAGGAAATGGGTTTCTTGATTTGCTCCTGGGGATTTCTCAAGAGGTGTAAGGAGTTCCCTGTAAAGGAACAATGCCTGTATTGCAGGCTTAGTGCAACCCACCTAGAAACGCTCCAATTAACCTTAAGGCTAATGAGCATAAGTACTACTGCAGTGTAACAGCAGCAACGTGGAACTTGGCATGTGCCATAAACCCCCCTGAGATAGTGAGTAAATGTTTAAGCAATTAATTCATGTTGAATCTCACATAAAATGGCTTCACATAGTCATCAAGCTCTTTAACTGGTGTTTTTGAAGCAGGGCATGGGGTTTAGTAGGCTGCAGCCCTACCCATATGGCAGATTCCCCAGGCATGGATTTGAACATTGATACACCTGCATACACCTTCATGTTTTTGATGACAATGTCTTAAAGCCATACCTATGCTACCAAATAGGAGTCCTCTCCCAAGTGGCTATGAGAATGTCCCACTCTACCTCCTTCACACACTGCTGTCTCACAGGCAGTCCCAGACATTTGCTGCAGCAGCACCTAATGCACATCAGACAAAGCACCCTGGACACTTAAGTTCCTGGGCTACCTGGACAGCATGCCTGGCTGTGCCTCAGTACACACTTGCAGTCTAATTGTGGTATTTAGCATACCATGTAGACATACAGTCTGAGGCTGCAGTGCATATTAGTCATCTAGGTTTCCTCTTCAGTCGGGCACTATCATCTCACTCATCTCAGCCACCTCAGCACAAAACCCTTTCAAGGTGTTTCTGTCACTAAGCTGCTTATGTAGACTCCCACTGTAGACTAGCTAAGAATTTGGTCTCTAGAGCTGTGTGAAATGAATCCAGTCCCTCTCTAGACAGAGTTTCCTGAAGGTGGAATGGACTGCTATCAGTCTGTCACTATGGATCTCTTCTCCAAAAGGACAATAGGGCAGCAGTGGCTGTTTGGTAAGAGATAAAGCAGGACCCTCTACTTTTACACCAACTTCTAAATGAAATAGTGTCTTATACTCCTGAAGACACTCTGGAGTTTTACCTGAGATGTCCAGGCAGGGCTGGCAGACAAGGCAGGAAGACTTTTGTGAGAGCAGTGTCCTTTTGGAGCAGTAGCTGGGAACCAGGAGAACGGCACAAAGGCATGTTTGGTAGCACTGGACACCTAACATTGTCTAACCAAGAGCTGGGTGTGTGTCCTATCTGTAAAGCCAAGGCAGACAGTCAAAAGCAGCTGCCTATGCTGGACATGCAAGCTACATTTATGTCATGGGCAAGATGCACATAGTTAAAATATTTATTTTAAAGACATAAGGCTTAAATTGCTTTCACCTTGAAAATGAAGATAAACCAATATGCCTTTAGTTTTAGGGCAGTAGGTTTTCACAGAGGGCTTCAATTTCTAGCTTCTTTCAGCACAAACACAGGCTGAACTCAGTTATAATATAAACAAAAATATGGGAATTCAACTGAACCCAATTTCTCTCCAACAATGAAAAGAATAACGTTTCCTCTACTCAAATCAGTATACAGACCTCCTGCACTCATACGAAAAGGAAACTTTTCCTGTGCTATAACTAATATCAAATCAAACTGAAGATTTAAGAGAAGAATTCAGAATAAAAAACAACACTACAAACAGTGGAAGGGAGTTTCATCTTAGCCAACAGAGCCCAAGAAAAATGAATCACAGAAACTCTCTCATCTTGAGAAATTTATGCATCCTATAATCCCCAAAGGGAACAATCATGTCTGATAAAAATCTTTAGACCAAAATTAAAAAGTAACAATAAAGCTGACAGAACTGCCTGAAATACATATTTTAGCAGAGAGTTATTAGAAAGTCAGCACAAAGTGCCTCTTAATCATACTCATCATATATCTATTGGCAGTAAATCCAAGCAACTCTAGTTTTATACACCTCTGTAGACTTGACTTTATTGCTCACTTGCTTAGTAAATTTGAACTAGGTATATTGGCAATGTGTCTAGGGTGTCACCTGGAAGAGGCAAATTTCCATTACTCATTAGGAGCCAGCATTAGAATACCCAGTGCCTGGAGCCAACGGCATGAGTTTGCAAAGCTCCAATTATTGGATAAACCATTACAAAGATGCATCTTCAGAATAATTTTTAGTCTTGGTGCAGTCATCTCAGTAACTGCCTTGAAGCGCACTCACAAGTTTAACCAGTGGTAGTCAAGATCCTTGAGAGGAAGAAGTGATAAACCTCCAATCCTCATTGTTCCCACTTTTCATTTCAAGAGTATCTAGCAATCTGAGCTAAACAGAAGATCCATATATAATACCAGGGAATGACTTAGCAATATTGTGTGTAAAAATTACAGTGAACAAACAGGCCATGATGTATTACTGAGATTAGAGCTAATGTCTGTCAAATCCTAGTCATTACATCTTTGTTAACTTCTACATGACTTTTCCAGGAGAAAGTACCCACTAAAAAGCTTACTGCAGGATACATTTGGTATACAAATTGCAAGTAAGAAGCTTTGCAAACATATTTAGTATATTAAACTTTTCAGCTACTAACAATTCAAACAAGTGCTTTAGAAGTTAAGAATCTCTGAATCCCATAATCTCCTAGATCTTCCAGTTCCCTCTGGAAAATAAAGATAAACCTGGACTTCTTTCCAGTCCCACCTGCTAAAGAATGAATAGGATTAACACTGCCAGAGCAGGATATGAGGAAACACACAACACTCTGCATCAAACTCCATAAAGTCCTATGTCAGATGTCACAAGAGTTTCCAACCTATTTCACAGTGTTTTAAAAAAATGGAAAAATTAATTCAGTGTTTAAAAAATAAACACTGAATTCAAGTTCTCATTGTAATTAATATTAAAACAGGCTGGGGAATTTACGTAAAGTCTGACATTAGGTTTCTACATGCAGTAACAGAGTAAATGATTAAAAAATCCAGTTATTGTTTCAAATGTTAAAAAACTTCTGACAAGGGATTAATTCATAATATTTGATTACTGGTCTTAGTAAAATAGACGCTACTGTTTCCAAAAGCCTAAATTATTGTGAAATCTCAGATGCATTCTGTTGCCTGCTTTCAGCTATGTCTAACACTGTTTTATTATTTAAAAATACAGCTTTGAAAGTAAGATGACAAGAACTAAATTTATTTGGCCAAAAGGGAGAAGAATTAAAGGAAACAGCAAGATAACTATATAAATATTCACAGAAAAGAATAACGAAGGGAAGAGAAATACTTCCATTGGGATTAGTTGTAATAGCGTAAAGGGCTAAAGCTGAAAAAAAATCAGTTTAAGCTCTGTATTAGGAAAAATGGTTTTGAAGACACTAAGGTCAGGTGGGCAGAGAGGAAACCGACTGCTTTTCAAGTGAATCAACTGATCCCCTTCCTTCCTTTCCTCCCTCTTAGGCAACTAGAGGGGTTCTTCAGCACTTTCAGGCCTTATTTGTTGGGTTTTGCCATCTGATTCTCAAAGAGAAACAGCTGGCACTTGTCTTTTCATGAGTCATTAGAATTATTTGAATTGTTGACAGATTACAGTATGACAAACTCTCGGGAGCTTCCCTCCTCCAGTTTCACCCACTTTAGGGATGTCATTAACCAATGGAGAGGACAGCTTAGCTTCTAGACAACTTGGAGGAAGGGATGCCGATAAGGAAGGTAAAGAAAACACTGTGGTACCTACCAACATACTTGGGCAGTGCAGGACTCTGAATTTACGTGAGAAAAGGTATATGGTATCCTGCACATCAGAGGTATTGAAGTACTACTGTAGAGGAGGTTTTGAGAAGACAGATAAACATGACTATGAACTCAGTCCTTAGGTGGTGAGGAGGTATTCAAGATGGCATGATATCCTAAAGAATTATGCTAAAGCATAAAGCTTATACAGAAACATCTGCAGCTAGTCCTCAGGGCATGTGTTTCGTTTTGAGAGAGAAAAAGGATTGTGCCTGCATATATGGCTAAAAAATAATTATAGAATGGTTAGGATTGGAAGAGACCTTAGAGATCATACAGTTCCAACTCTGCTACCATGGGCAGGGACACCTTCCACTAGATCATACATTGCTCTAAGCCCCATCCAACCCGGCTTTGAACACTGCCAGGGATGGGGCAGACACAGCTTCTCTGGGCAACTTGTACCACTGCCTCAGCACCCTCACAAGGAAGAATTTTTTCCTACTGCCTAATCTGAATCTACCATCTTTCAGTTTAAAGCCATTCTCCCTTGTCCTGTCACTACATGCCCTTGTAAAAAGTTCCTCCCTAGCTTTCTTATAGGCCCCTTCTAGGTACTGGAAGGCTGCTATAAGGTCTCCCTGGAGCTCCTCTTCTCAAGGCTGAAGAAGACAAATAATTGGGTCACTCTCTCATAAAAACAACACAGCAAAATCTGTTATTAAACTCAGAAAAAACAATGTCATTCCCTTCCTTCCCAAATGGCTATGAAATATAGTGGTCCCCTCCAGCACCCCAAAAGCTGGTCATTTATGGATAAATAATGATGCAAAAGATGTTCTGGAACTGCAAGCAAAAAGGCTTGGATTCTCTGGTTAGATAAAGCTTTAACATCTGTACACCTCCCTCCAAAAACCACGAGATCAACTCTGTCCTATAAAAGAGAGGGTGAGAGGTCTTGTACATTTTGTACAGAGAAAAGAAAGAGAAAGGAAGAGAGAAAGAAAAAGGAAAAGAAAGAGAGAAAGGAAAAGAAAGAGAGAAAGAGAAAGGAAAAGAAAGAGGGAAAGAGAAAGGAAAAGAAAGAGGGAAAGAGAAAGGAAAAGAAAGAGGGAAAGAGAAAGGAAAAGAAAGAGGGAAAGAGAAAGGAAAAGAAAGAGGGAAAGAGAAAGGAAAAGAAAGAGGGAAAGAGAAAGGAAAAGAAAGAGGGAAAGAGAAAGGAAAAGAAAGAGGGAAAGAAAGAGAAAGAGAGAGAGAAAGAAAGAGAAAGAGAGAGAGAAAGAAAGAGAAAGTAAAGAGGAAAAAGAGAAAGGAAAGAAAGGGAAAAGAAAGAGAAAGGAAAACCACAATTTCTTCCTTCTAACCTTGCATCCTTTGACATAGTTTTGCTAAAATCAATGTTAGCTCTTAGGTAGACAGTGTCCTCCTTTAAGTCTGGCTTCAGCTGTGGTCAGATGCCTGCTGCAGAGCAGCTGGCGCAGACTATACTGTTGCTGTTGGGATTTCCTTCAAACAAGACAGTAGCTATGGTGACACTAGCCCACTGCCCCAGCCTGTCTGGAGGTGAGCACCTGGCACCAGTGGCCTGGCAATGCACTTCTGAGCACACCTTATCCCTGTATTCCCTTTGCTGCCTTGCATAGGCATCCAGGTCCATTGTAAATACCACCAAGAGCTGATTAGAAGAGGATGCTTTATACAAACCTGCTGTGCTGGATGAGTGGCTGGTGATGGCAACCTCCAGCAGCAGACAGGTAACAACTAATATGTAGGCAAGGTGGGTCTCAGCATCACAGCAATTCCACGGTGATCTGCATCCCCAGAGCCCCATGTCCAAACAGAGGTCTGTATTAGTTTCAGAAATCAGACTGCAATTAAGAAATGAAGCTCATGTACACAGACAGAGATCAAATCCACAGTGAGTGTCTGGGATTCTTCTCTTCTGCTTCCTTAATTCACGTAACTTTTTGCTTGGATTGTTTGTTCCTCAAAGAACTTGTGCTTTCAGTAAGCAGAGATGAGGACTGTGCAGTAAGTTGTTGCTTACTCACAGGAGAGTAAAGTATTTGATAAATCATTTATCATTTGATAAAAAGGGAAAATAAAACACAATTCCATTTCTTCACTGAAGTTACTTAGTAAAATACTTATTCTGAACTATGACCTCTGGTAAAGGAGAAAAAGGCCCATCTTTCTTAATGGAGACAGCTAGAACACAGTCAAAATTGTGGTTGAAAGAGAGCCACAAACATATATTAAAGCAGTAAGTCAGTCTGAACTAAAAATTCATCCCAGCTGTCTGTCCTGCTTTTTCTGACAGCTAGATTCCCAACCGCATGCTGAAATCAGTGTGTTTTACATATTCTCTGAAGAATTTGGAGGCCAAAAAACTAAACATCACCAAGTTTCCTTCAAAATGGATACGCTTTTGGGGAGCATGCTTGGAAGCTCACTAGAATTACCAGGAACTCAGTAATTTCCATAGACTTTGGATCAGGGCAAACCTACCTTGGCCAAAATGTAACACCAAAGGACTTGGCTCCCAAAGCAATCTTACGGTAAGCACAACCAACAAGGATTTTCATCTAAACCCACACAGATTTCTGTGGCACGTGATGCAAGTTGCTCCACAGGAAGACACCAGTTCCAAGTTGTGTTATCAAGCAACACTCCCTGCCTCTGGCATAATTGTTCAGTAATATGCATTTTGTATGGAATCAAACAGAAATGCTGACAGGCCAGCTTTTATGGCTGCTGACACAAACTTTCTGAGCATAGCTGTGCAAGATCTGCTGACACAAACCTTCTCCTTGAGAACAGCTGCGATTGCCTGCTGCTCTGGGGAAGGGATGGGGGTTCTTTCTTTATCTGCCTCCTGTGAAGAACTCCAAAGTGCTGGCTGCACTGATAGGGCTGAAGAATCTATCAACACCTGGCTAGGGTACAGATGTGAACATACAAAAGACAAAGTTAGCTCTCCTCCTGGCTTTATCCTCCATTTGTCTTTCAGATTATTTAATAATCCCGTGCTCAGCAGTATTTGGATAAGATGGACAGTTACCAAAAGTGCTGCAGTTAAAGCTGAATACAGCATTATGCCTATTCTTCTAAAGCGATAAGCACTTGGGATAGGCAAAATTCCCACAAAGAATCAGATGTAAGGCACCATTTACATGAAGGCTAGTGAGCGTACTTACAGAAGACAAGAGCAGCTAGAGGGTAAGGCAGCAGCTTCTCAGGCTCTGCATTTCCAGGGCACAGCTAGCACATAAGTGTTTTAAAAGATACACAAGCTCCCTGTTCAGCACAGATAACTAGGAGCCCATGTGTCCCCTTCAGCAACAACAAAATGTGTAAGGACATGCTCTAAAGTGTTTTGCAGATTTAGGGCCTTAGTAAATTGTCTGCAAGGATCTGAATGCCCACAACTCCCCCTTGAAAGGAAAAGTATGCTTGGGTCCTTGTGCGTTGCAAAGTCTTTCCTAATAATTGCCACAATAGAAACCTCAATGCTTAATTTAAATATCCTACGGCGATTACTGCCAAGTCATGCCTGGGTTGATACAGCAGGCATTTTGAAACTCCAGATTTTCCCCAGTTGTGAATGTTCATTTTATTGGTCTTACAATTACTTTCACATAACACAAGGTTAATCTTCTGGCTTTCTAACCATCCTGATACTCAAGCTGAGATTTTGCCAACAGAGCTGGTCACTTCAACATGACCATACCCAGGTGAGAAGGCTTAAAGTGCAGCACTCACCAGAAGAGTTTGTGTATCCTGAGCAAAAGCTTTGAGCTCCTGAAAGAGCAATTGAAAGGCACCTTTGCACAACTGCAAGTTACAATCAAAGAAAAAAGGTAAAAAGTCTATAGTTGTGCTGCAAGATGCAGTAAAGCCAGGGTGTTAAGTTTGAGCCAAGCATGCCTTCCCACTGGCTGCTACAGTTGTGTGTTATCAGACAACAGGCACACACTCAGAATTCCAGTTATTTCCCCCTCCCCTTCATGACATAAAGATGCTTAGACCTGGAATATCACAGTATCTGTGCAGTGAAACCCCTGTGCTGCAGACAGAAATTTATGCTGCCGTGTTGCTTGACTCAGTCGGGTGCAAGGGGAAAGCCTGGGCAGGCAGATGAAATACTGCAGCGACAGACAGCCGGTACACTGGGCTTTCTTGTAATGCAAATTAACAAGCCTTGCTTGCTCCTGATGTGTTCTTGTAAGAACCTTAGAAAGTGAAGCCATCCATGGCTCCCCAGCATCCTGCCCAAATACATACATAAATTTTAATAGAAAATTTATCTTAAATTTCAGCAAAATAGAGACAGAAAATAAACTATCCTCCAAAGCTACAGGGTCTGGAGTTGTCCACAACCTTTCTCCAAATTAAACATTTCCCTTTCCTGCACCAAAGGAATGATTTGGAGTCTCATACTCCCCTTAAAAAGCCATCAGATGGTATAATGTTATCATTTTGTCCTTTGCTGTCTTTCCTCAAAGATTTCCTCCAGAATATAATGGGAAAGAGAAAGTGGTACTCATAAGGTAACAAAAATAAACTGAAAAGAGGTAGCAAGATGCAATCATAGCTGTCAACTGTGCAGCTTGGAGCTTCTGAAAACGCAAAGAAGAGCTTTGTGTTTCTGCTAGGTTTGAAGGTCTTGTTGCCCCTCCCCAGTCCTAGAAACAGGGGACACGACAGCATTAAAAGAGTTTCTGAGAATTACAGCACATTCAGGAGAGTTTTACAAAAGCAAGTTCTGTCCTTTCTACATGCTGCTGTAAACATCGCTGCCTCAAATCCCTCCAAAAACAGGCCAACTCTGCTATAATTCATGGACTAGCTAGCTGCAAAAATATTTCAGACTGACTTAACTATCTGTAGCCTAAATCCTAAATGAGCAGAGAGACAAAGCTGAGTACAGCGTTGACCTTGAAATGCAGCAGAAAAATCGCTTTTCTTGTCCCCAAACAGAAAACAGCAATTATTAAGCTAGACTATGTACTTACCCATTAAGATCTGACCTTTCTTACTAGATCATTACCTCAAATTATCCACAGTTTCTCCTCCAGGCACTATAAAACAGTTGTCTCACATATTTGAGCTGAGGCTATGTGGCCAGGTGATGGCAAGGAGGCCAAACAGCCCTGTGCCCAGGCTCCGCAGAACACTAAGCAAATCATTCTGCAAGTAGATTCCCATTTGTCTTTCGGCTGGATGGAAACCAGAGTGCTGAGGGATAACAGCTCATCTGCATTGACCCAAACCAGCAGCAGCTCTGAGGACCGTTTTACTATTTGTTTACATTTCAGAAGCAGCAGTCACATTGTGCCCCTCTTCAGCCCCACAGCCTCCAGTGACAAAAAAGTACCCAAACATAACCCCACATTATCAAACTTACTTTTGACTCTGCTCTCACAGCCCTGCCTCTGGCCCCCACGCAGCAGCCACCACAGGGACCAGCAGGAACATGGACAGCTTCCATTTGTTACCTCAGCACTTGATGAACCATACAGACACTGTAAAGCTCCCTCCAAAACACTGCTCCAGAGAAGGATGCTTAAAGTAGACCTTCCAAAATCACTTGTTGATAGAGCACAACTTCTTAGAGTAGCTTGTTTTGAAGCAGGTGGTTTGGGTAACACACATTTGAACCCTTTTCTGCTTTATATGCTGCTTTTTATTCAAGATGCCCAAGATGATTTTGTAACGAATTAACTCTCCCTCTCAGAATAGAATCATAGAATAGTTAGGGTTGGAAAGGACCTTAAGATCATCTAGTTCCAACCCCCCTGCCATGAGCAGGGACACCTCACACTAAACCATGCCACCCAAGGCTTCATGCTGTATTCCCTGTTGTCCCTAGCATTTTCCTTTGACAGTGCAGAAACTTTGACTATGAGTGAGAAGAGCAAAATCCTTCTCCATCCAGAGGAACACAACACTGCAGACCAGGTTCTTGGAAGATGATGCCCTTTTCAAGGCTGAATCATAGCCAGTTGCCACTGGACTGATGCGGGAGAACCAGCCCCTCCTTCAGCAAATGAGAAGCCCATGCAATAGGGCTTACAATAGGTATAGATGGGCTTTCCCGAATGATTACAAGTTTGCCCTGCCTCAGCTGGACACAAGCCTCTTTCATGCCAAAGGTCTGTCAAGTCCCATCTTCAAAAACAGGTTCACTGTGCTCTCCTGGTACGATGCTTCCAGTTTCTCTCTCACAAGCCCACACAAGCAGAGCAGTCATATTTTGCTGCCTTTTTATTATAAACACACATATTACCCACGTTTTGCATTTTATGCCCTCTTGTGCAGGATTTTGTGCCATTTCCTCTCTTGCAAAATCAGCTGTTGAGGGTATACATTAAGGAGAAAGTTCTGCCTTTCTGCAGGTTTGCTCTTCTTAGTTGCCCAGCACTTCTCTCTGCACAAGCCATCCTCAGATTGCTTTTACAGCCCTGTTTCTAGGTCTCTTTCCGCTGGCAACCACACCAACTTTAGCCCTCTTTGGGACTTTCCTGGGCAGCTACCTCTTCTCAGCCCAACTTCTCTCAGTCTGGTAGCTACAAAACACAAGATGTCGGAGACAGACAGCTGAGAGTTGGTCCTCAGTTGCCCTTAGTGGGATCAGGCAAGCTCCATGGAGCAAGAGGGATGCAGAACAGGAGCTGCTGGTGAAAAGAACAGGCACAGTGTCAGAAGGGTACAGCCCCATATGCTGAATGCTGAGCTCCAAAGGGCTGTCAGTATCAACAAGGACGGCTGGACCTTTTGGCCCTTTGAAAAATGCATCTCTATGTCCTTCTCTGCAGGTGATAAGCTCTTTTTATCCCTCCACCTCCCTTCTCCACAAGAAAACTGTATGCCAAATGTAACTGGATGTTTCTATATTTAATGAGAAGTTAAGATGACTTAATTATACAATACACTCTCAAGCAGGCTTGAGAGTCAAGGTCTTGAGAGTATAAAACAACCATATTTTCCATGAACATACAGTGAAATAAAGTTGGTCAGAATATGAGAACATGAGAAGCTGGGTGAAATATATGCAGGTTGGGGTGCTTTTTTGGTTCTGTAAGAGCTGTCAGGATTTCAACACTTGCATTCATTTTTGAATCAGGTAGAAGAGAGACGTGTGTTTCAGTCTGCCACATCCCACTTGAGTCCCAGTGCCTGTGCTACAGGTTTGCCCTTACCGTTCACACACAAACCACAATCTGGATCTAAGCACATTTCTCAAAAAGTCATTCAAGGTAAAGATTTCTACAAAAAGGTTTCATTTTCAACAAATTGTCAAGAACTTGCCTATGCCTAGAAACTGTCTGTTACTATTAAAGCAAAATGTGCATTTCAAATGCAATGGATGATTCAAAAATCAAATTATTTTTGCAAGCTCTTGTTCTATTCACAAGAGTGTCAGGGAGAGCTGTTCAGAACAAGCCCATGTATAAGCAGGTCCCCAGAGCCAGGTAACAAAACAGCCAATGTTTCTGCTTGAAAAAGCGAAGCTCGCTCCCTCTGCCCATATGTTTTGGTGTCTCGGTTGAAATTCTCTTCAGAAGAGCAGACACTTTAGATTACAACCATGGGAACTAGCCCTACTGATGTCAGCCATATACATTTGTCTATCTTCCAGCTTCATCTGTGAAGAGAAATTAAACTGGACATACACAGGATGTTTCCTTAAAGTTCAGCAGGGAAGCTGGAAAGGAAAGCTCCAAGGACACAGAGGGCCAGCCTACTACCCCTGCCTTGCTAGGATCTCGCTCTGTGCAAACCTCGGAGCATGCAGTCCACTACTCACATCACATGCAGAACTAGCAAATGGTACTACAACAGCAATATTAAAAAGCCCATGAAGGCCTCACCAAAAATCTTCGCACAGCATAGGAATCTTGACTCAAAGGGACTGAAGCAAATCCTTACTTCCCCCTCTTCACTAGACACAAATACAGATTAGAGAGAGGAAGGGAGTAATATCAACCAACACTGCCTTAGATGACTCTAGCAAACATCAAAATAGATTAAAACAACTGCAGGATCTACTAAACCAAACCAAACCAAACCCAACAAAAAACCCCACTCCTCCCAGCAATTAAGAAATCATTGTGAACTTTTATGCACCTATAATCCATGCATTTTTCAAACTGTTCAAACAGGCAGCACGTGAAACCTCTGAATGAATGAATGAATGAATGAATGAATGAATGAATGAAGACCTTTCCTCTCATTTCAGATTAAAATGTGAAATAGAAATAGAATTTTAGTTAGAGTACTCAAAATAAGTCTTACTTTAAAATTAAGTGACAGACCACAACCTGAAGTAGGAACATCTATGTTTCTTTACAGGTAACTGTTTTACTTGCTGTAAACAATGCATTCGGCACATGTTCAGACATCATCCTAGCCTGCAAAAAGGCTCAAAGAAACCAGTACTTTGAAGCCCTAACCAATGTTTTGAATTCCCCATCTCCGTATTGCCACAAATTTGTTCCGTTATACAAATAAAAATCTTAGATTTGCCCCTGAAAGACCTTAGATCAATTCAGTTCAAGTCTTTGAGCTGAGCCTCTTTTTCTGCCAAGAATCTGGAGCTTTCTTTTCTGGCTGCCTATAATTATTCTGTTCCTTAAACAAAGATGTAAATCTGTGCTTTTCTCCACTTAGATTTGTCTTTTAAAAAATCCATGGGGGCTTCAGGGGAAAACTTTCCATTCAGTTTGTCTCTGGGGTTTCCTGAGCTGACAGTTCAGACATCAATTCATCTTTAATAGTCTTCATTTTTGATCCTTTTTCTCCCCCACTTGGAAGAGCTCATCAGTTCGTAGAAAAATCTTGCCAGGTATTTTGCACTCAACTTCATTTATCCTCCAAGTTTCAGTCCTGCTCCTTTCCTGTCCTAACCAAGCCATGCTATGCAGTGAATTCACACAGTTCTAACCAAATCTCCAAGCTAAAGAGCAGCAAAGCACCACTGAAAAGCATTTGGGCTAGCACACACATCTCTGTAGGAGAGAACAACATTCCGCACAGATGAAAACACACTGTCAGAATAAATTTGCCACTGGTCATATCAGAAAACCGATCACCTTTGGCAGCAGAGCTTGCCTCCCAAGGTGTAGTATCACGGAGCCCCCCTCAGCCAGGCTACTTGCTGAGACTTTCAGAGCATGCAAACTGAAGCAAGGCTGATTACAAAAGCAACCGACACTTTTCACTTTCAACAGGGAAAGCAGGTGATAAATACCCTCAAGAGAGCCCTTCCCTGGGGTCAAAAGGGAGGCACTGCAACGATCATCCGACAAGCCAGGTCCCCAGAAGTTGACATGACAGACTTCCAACATGAGTGAATGTGGGACCTTTCATAGGCGTCAGCACTTTTCAGCAAAGGGCAGACAAGTTTGGTCACTCCTGCTTTTGCAAAGCCTTACACTATGACACACACCTACTCTGAGTGGCATGAGAGACAACTGGTTTTGTCACTTCTAATTTCAAAGGCTGTATGCTATGCACAATTACCCCAAGGCAATAAAACATGATCTATTTCAATTTAGATTTGACCTGCTCTTCCATGCAGGCAGCACAAAGCATATTGTAGCATTTCATCAATTAGAAGCACAGAACTATTGAATCGTTTAGGTTGGAAAAGATCTTTAAGATCAACTCCAACCCTAACCCCAGCACTGCAAACTCCAGCACGAAACCATGTCCCTAAGTGCCACATCTACAAGTCTTAAATACCTCACATTAAGCAGCAAGTCAAGCTGCAAAATCTTAATTAGCAGCTCCATTAAAATCAATGCAGTGAATAAGGTCACTGCTAAGGGAAAATAAATAAATAAATAAATAAATCTGCCACTGTGTATCTATTGTGAGTTAAGCATAATCTAGTGGCATCTTATCAACATCCTCATCAAGACTGCTTGCAATCTAGGCAAGTTGCACAAAGTTCAACTATTTACAAAGGTCACAGCTATACAGAGCCATCTATTTCTAGTCAAGGAACAGAAAACAAATTTCACAGATTCTGGAATTATTTAATAATTTAATTAAGAATGTTTAATCAACATCAACCTATCAATTTTCCATCAGAATTGGGTTACTTCAGCAGCACTTCTTCAGAAGACCAGAGCCAGCCAGGCTATACAGAAACACCTGGAGAAAGGTAGCCTTCAGATGATGCGGAGCCCAGAAGTCCTTAGCTGGAGGTGATGCTCAGTATATTTCTCCTGAACTAAATAATGAAACAGGGTTGGCTAGACCCTTCAGTGGCCTAAGAATATACTCATTGGAAAGTGGGGTGAGGCTGGCTTGGAGCTGACTTCCATGCTGCTATAGCTGGGCAGCAGTCAATGCCCCAGCTGCCTGGAGATGACTATGCAAACTGTGGGCTACCCTGTAAGCACACACTCAGAATTACCACTAGCAGAGGTGCTATATGCCTGCTTGGCACATGGAAATAATAGCATCACAGCGGAAGGATAGGAAGGAGCTCTTAGAAGCGTTTATGATAACCCTGCTTCAGGTCTTGTAATACGCACATCCTTTCCACTTCCCCAGCAGTACAACTAAGCAGTGCAATCTATCTAAATCACAGCTAAAGGCTGGCACACAATGAGACACACTAGCTTGTGATGGTATGATTTTGAAAACATGCTTCACTGCAAAGAGAGAGACTCCTAAAACAACATGGGATTCTGCATTTACAGAGGAAGTCTCATCATCTTTCACGAAAGAGAAAATGAAACACAGTCTGTCCAAAGCCATCATTAGAACCCATCTTTCTGCAGTATTATTTTAACAGCTTAATAACAGGACCAAGGCAGCAACAAAAAGCCCCTATTAAATATAGCAAAAAGAAAACTGGATCCTCTTAAGGAGTTAATGTTGCAAACGTAAGGCTTACGCAACACAGCCTCACTCTGCTCTCCCTTTCAGAGAGTAATTTAGCTATCACATTACACTGCTTTAAATAAGCAAGCCCTCAGCTTCTCTCCTGAGGTACTCTGTAGTTACACACTGCAATGCTTAGTTGAAGGTTGGTTATCATGTAAAGTGGATGCTACAAAAGCGTATTTCCATTCTTAGATGCTAACATTCTTAAAACCAATGGTCAAAAAAAGGGAAACAAATGCCTAAGTGTAGCTAAGTAGGTCTTGGATGGAGCCTAGAGCTGACAAGAACCGAAACGTTTCACACAAGAATAAAAGAAGCTTCAGCTTTTGGATTCTGTTTAATTAAATATGATTTTTAAGTTAAAAAAAACAAACAAACAAACAAAACAAAACAAAAACAAAACAAACAAAAAAAACCCCTAATTTTGAAGAAAACCTGAATCAAAGTGTTTGCTTAGATTTTAAGGTAATGTATTTTTAAGCTTTAAAAATCTTTGTACTCATATTTTTATATTTTAAACCTGTTTGCATTTTGCAGAGAGAGTTACCTTTACATGCGTTTATCTCAACCATAGCACAGGGAAAATTCAAGTCTAGAATCCCCTCTCTCATTTGACGGGCAGTTATGACTGAAGTCCACATAATGCATTTTTCTTCTTCTCTTTCATTCAAAGCAAACTCTTCGTTTTTCCTTCTTCAATTTAGATATAGGTTTTCAAAGCAGAACAGCTTGTCATAGACCTTTAAATTCTCCTACACTGATACAGAATCAGTGACAGGGAGATTTACTGCATAAAAATAGAATTCAACTTTTGAATAAGCATCAAGGACAATTGCTGCTCTTTTTCTCTGTTTGACACCAACAGTATATTATTTTTCCCCTTTCAGATGACCTCTCTTCTCCCTTCACCTCTCCTCCCCCTCTCTAGAGCTCTTTTAATACAAAGTTTTTCTAATATTTCACTTTTAAACTGCAAGGTCAGGTTGCGATCTCCAAACAAGCAACAGTTCTGCTCAAGGACTCCCACAGATCCTTACTTCCGACAATCATTCCCTGTATTACCCAAACTGGATGTTAAGCAATTGCCTAGAGGGACTATGTAATCAAAATGTAGCTTAAAAGAAAAAAAATAAATAAAAAAGGGAGGTGTGGAGAGGCAGGGGAAATCTGCTTCACCTCTGTGGTAAAAGTTTAGAGTGAGAAAATTACATTACCTAAACTTAAGTGTAGAAATAAGGAAACATGCCAAGAACTATCCCTTTTTTCCCCTCAAGCCCCCTTCCCTCCCCCCCCCCAACCCATCGACAAAACCATAATCAATGCAGCATGTTGAACTTAACATGCAAGAATGGCATAGTCCCAGGTGGTGCAAAGAATCACCTGCAGCAAGGCACTTTTGCATCTTGGCAGAACCACCCTTCCAGGAAAAAGCTCAGTCTACAATCACCCATTCCCCACAGATGACTTTCTGTGGTAGCTATCCATATTACCTCTCCATGGACCCAATCCAAAGCTCATTATTGGCAAGAGGCTTTTGAAACAGCTCTGTATGTTTTTCACAATGGGAAAGCTCTATATTTAATTGATAGACTAGAAAGAATCTTAAGCTCTTTGAAGTCTGAGATTAACAAGAGAAAGGACTTAAGGTTTGCCTTTGGCTTGGCAAATGGTACCTGGGGGAAGAAAACCTTTGTGATCTAGAAGTAATGCAATTTATACAGTGCCCAGTATGGTACAAGTACATCAGAGGATACCTTTACAATTAAAGGTCTGGAGGCAGCAAAATTGCTGGTTGCTTCCTATTACGAACACAATATAGTTATTAGACTTCACAAACAAGTCCTTCAAAGAGCAGTATGCATGGTGTTAAAAAAAAATAAAAAAATAATTTAATTAAAGCACTATTATCTAAATTTATTTTAGCACCATGTTTGCAATTGCGTTCAAACGGCATTAACAGAAGAATTTTGTATCAAATAAAACAAGAGCATACAAAATCCTGTGATTTCACCATTTTATTGTCTTAGGATTTCATAAACTATTTAGAATAAGTTCTGTTCCAGCTCTTCAGAAAAGTGGCTATACTTGAAGGAATTAGCATTTTCAGTGGCATTTCAGGCCACAGCACAGTACTGGAGCAAGACATTTCTCAGCTGATCCACATAAAAGCTGTTTTGCTTATTTAGTTTTTAGCAGGGTCAAGCCACTGAATTAGCTTGCAGTTTAAACAAACATTAATGTCAGCACAAGTAAAAGGGCAGAAAAGCGTGGCCAAGGGAGCATCTATGAGAAAGATTCCAATAGTCCGAGTTTACCCTGATGAGACTGAAGATGGAATTTCACTATTAAATCCACAAATAACTAATGCTAAATAGAGTTTTTCCAAGTGACACAGAACAATGACTCAAAACCTAATAAGTAAGAACAAAATATTAAAAGAACCCCCCACACCTCACAAATTCAAAGTGTTATCTCCTTTCAGGAGGTTGTCTTTCCTTGACATCATAGCCTACAATCAGTACTGTCATGCAGCAGAGTGTAACTGTGTGCGCCATCACCCTCCGAGCTATTTCTCTGCCAAGGGATCCATGTGTATGAGGAAATGCTACCCTCTATCGTTTAACTGGTCTGAACAGCTAGTACCTCCTTAAAACTAGGAGGCTAACTCTGCTTTTCACAGAAACTGCTACACAAAGCACAAGTTAAAATCCCACAAACCTGAAGCACTAACGTTTGTTACTGGACAGTCATATCTCAAGCCTCTTTTCACTCAATCTTACTCCTTGGCTACAACTCTCTAACAGGTCCCTGTGACTCCAGCCTCCCCTCCAATTCCTTTTTCCAAAAGGAAGGCAAGACAAAGCCTGAAAAATAATTATTGCTTCAAATAACTGTCTGGGTTTCTTTAAGCTCTGCCTAACAATTTGAACTCTTTTTTTGTCCAGTTTGTAGAGGTACTACTTCAAATCCTTACATGACCTTCTATCATTCTCCTGTTGTCTTCTCACTCCCAGCACTTTCCAAACTTTGTTACTTAAACTCTTAGAACAGCTCTTATTTCAAAGATTTTATATTTAAATGCCTTTGCTAAAAAGCTGCAGCAGCATGACCTGAAGAAATTAAGAATGCAATGGCAAAAGGAACTAGAAGGTGATCTTTGAATTCAACTGTACTATGAAAATTTTCTTAAGGAGCACAAAAGGTGTCCCCTCCCGTAAGTATGAAAAAAAAAAGGGAACAGTATTCTTTTTGCCAAAGTCACTGCTTAAGGAGAGCTGCAAAACTGCACTTTGTGATGATTTAAATCATGCCAGCAAGATATTAGTTTTAAAAGGAAATTTTTTCCCCCCAGCTTATTATATACTTAAAGTGAGAAGCTTTACTTGGCTAACAGCAAGTAGAACATTCACAGCTCCAGGAGGAAGATTGCCAGGACAAAGTGGAACAAGTGCCAAAGAACAGCAAATGGAAAACATAAAGGTAAATACCTTTATATCTTTAATTCAGCTAATTTAGACATGGAGTTAATCAGTGTTGACACCTCTGAATTTCTTTACAAAGAAACTGAAATATGAAGCCTCCGAGAACCTTCTGATCTCTAACAGTTTTGGATAGGAAACAAGAATCAAACAAATCTTGGAAAACAAGAACCAAACATTTCAGGATTATTTTGATTAAATACACTACTGATGTGTCAACCCAATTTTAGTGTATTATTCTTACTATTTAAGTTTCCCTAAAGCCAGCAGTGCAGCTAAAGCATATTGTATGGCCCTTCTGATCTAGATCAGAACACAAAACACATATAACATGATCTAATGATATTATTTGTTTACTGACACCATAAAGTGAAATATAAAATACAACCCACACAGAGGTCACAATATTCCACTCCAGATGATTTCCAAGGCAGGGAGAGTAAACAGCCTTCTCCCAGCTTTCTTAATTTCCACAGCTGAGAGTGTAGGATGTTTACACTACCTGTCACTCAGAGCTCTTAAAAACAGACCAAATGTCAGCAGACCTTGTACAGACTTTATCACTGACTGCCAGAAACATGTAGACGTCAAGTAAAGGGAGGAAAAAACCCATACGGATGCCTGATTTATATCACATGAATCCAAATCAATGATAAATCCTTTGTGCACAAGCTGGGAGGTGTAAGAAAGAAGTTCAAAACAAAGCTGAGCTTCAGCATCTCCAGAGGATATCCACCATTATTGCCACCATGGTAATGCAATGTTTACTGCCACACAGTACTTTGTCACAGTCCATATGTCACATTTCACTCCAAAGTACTCCTGAATGTCTTGAAGTTGTGCCTGCAGAAAAGACAGAATTCACCATTTTAATGAGTTCACATAAATACAGTAAAAAACAAGCAGAAAACCTGTACTTGCATTCCACGCTTAAAAGCCATCATGTAATTTTTCCAAATGACTGGAAGCTTTTAACACAATTTAAAAAACAATATCCTAGTGTGCTGACTTAGCGGAATGACTACAATACCTAGCTTAATTTCAATTAGCAGAGGAATGATGGTTCTGGGACACTTCAAATACTGTGAGGAAAAGGATACTTTTAAAGGCATGGCTTGGTAAATATAAGAGTTCATTTATGCAAGAAGAGATGACTTAACAGCAGTCTACTTTTGTGTGAGATTACATTTTCCTCCCATAAACAGATTAAGTATTCTATTTCTTTAAATATATCACCTCTAAGGGAAGGAGGGGAAAGAGAGAATTTAATAATAAATAAATAAATAAAAATTCTCCTATAGATCAAAAGCCAAAATCCTCAGAAGGGAAAAAAAATTCCACTTGAACAGGCTTTAGTACAACATAAGAAGCACTTTGGGACAAGATCGTTACTAGTTTCCTCTTTAGAAAACAGTGCATGTGCACAAATCAACATGTGCAAATGACCGGGGGCCTGAATCATCTCACAGTACTACAGCAACCTACTTTAGGAAAAATTAATTTGCTATTGAAAAGGCAAAGGAACTTAATCTGAGAGCTTAGCCAATAGAAGGGTTTCCCCAATACTGGTACTGTCCTCACCACTCTATGAGCACCAGTTATAGCACAGCATATTGCCCAACTTTCTGAAGGGCATAATTATGTCCCAATTAGATCAAAGTAACCACAATTTTCTCCTCTACCATTACCTCAATCTCATTCTAATACTTTTGAAAATCAGGCCACATATCTAGAAGCACAGTTCCTGCAGTCACAAAAATTTCCTGGTGGGGATCCCTTTGGTCAAGACAAAGAATTACAACAGTAGGAAAGGGGAGGAAGATGACTGTGTAATTGCACACCCCACTTTACCATTTATAGGAAGGCCTAGAGATTTGCAGGAGCCTGAAAGGCTAATACAAATCTGAAGGTACAGATCACCTTCACCGTCCAAGTCTGCCACAAAATAATATGAACTCCAAGGGCAAAGAAGGCAAAAACTGCAATTAAGAGGTTTCCTTATTAAGCTGCCTGTCCTGAATAAACCAGCTCTCTATCAGTAGACAAACAACCTATTCTAGTTCTGCACTCAGAAGATGCATTTCGCCTAAACCACTCCAACAATTTTACATGTTGACTGGGGCCATGGATTGGATCTCTGTAAGACACACAGTGGAAGAGGGAAATCCCTGTCATTTAATGAAGCAGCCAAGGTACTCAAGAGTGCCAGGTAACCCTGCATGAAACAGAGTTAGCCTGCTGTTGGCTCAACAATTAATCCAGCAGTAGAAACAAAAGCATAATGTGCATAAAGAAAGTCACAGAGCTGCACCCTCAAAACAAGAAAAAAGAGTAAACGTCAGCATAATCCAGGTGTGAACGTATCTCAAGAGGTCATCTAGCCCTAGCTCCCACTGGAGGCAGGGCAAGCTCTGAACTGGACAGCTGTTAGAGATCTTTTATTTCTCATTCAAGGCTTTCTAGATTAAGTACAATCTGCAGAAGGCACTTCAACTCTTCACAAGAGAGAGCATAAAAATAATACTGTGGTAGTCTCTGGCAGAATTTACCATAGTACTTTCAAGCTTCAGCAGACAGGCATCTGATATTTCTACTGTCAATAGATCCTATTTTAATCCTCTAAGGGTTATGGTGATTTTTTTTTATATCCAAATGATCAATCATGATATCATCTTGATTTGCATCTTTTACTACTGTTGGTTAGAACTTCTATTTACATTTAGCATATTTTTCCTGTACAATTCAAACATCAGAGATTAAAAAACAAACAAAAAGCCAAAAACCAAATGTCTACTTTGGCTTTTTTCTACAGCAAGGAAGAATTCTGCTTTCAACATGAGCCTATGAACTTTGAGCTATGAAACAGTATTAGAAACAGTATTAGAAATTAATTGTGTCAAAAATTAATTACAGAAATAATAAAAATTAGAGTATTAGAAACAAACAATGAGCTATTGGAGCTGCTACCCTCATATCCAAGAAAGTTTATGAGAGCCAGTGCAGTAACAGGCAACATACTGTTATCACACAAAGGAAGAAAACTTGTCAAGGCAAATGGTGCAGTGACAAGGAAATACTCAAGCAGATGATGGAAAAACAATCCAGAAATTCAGAACAAGGAAAAGCAGAAGAAAAACTAAGCAGTATATTACTGTCTCATACTATTTTGGAATCCCCGACACTTTTGGGACTTACTATATATTCTTCAGCTTCAGCATTTCAGTAAACAACACAAGTGACTGGACTTTGCAAGTCAGTTTTGCAAATCTGCAGCAGATATGCTTCCCACCAGATAGTCATAACAACTTCAAGCTATTAAAGAAAATCTTCTGGTAAGAATCACATTTGTGCTCAACACAGTTCTTATTCTGTGGGGCCTACAATCAAAACAAGCAACAGGAGAATGTGACAGCAGTGAAATGACTACATTAAGCACAGGTCCACTATATTTCTACTACTTGTCTATTGATTGCCTCTGACTTCCAAATCATTCCAGGTGACTATTTTTTTTACCAGTATTTATGAAGCCTGAATGATGTTTCTAAGATGAGATAGCTGGGAAGGGTTAGGAAGTTATATACATCACATCCCTTTGCCAATATAGATGCCTACGCATCCTTGGCACAGCTCCTCATGTATGTCTAGCTATTCAAATAGCAGAAAAAAACCCCAAGCAAACGCCATCAGCTTGCACTGCAAAGCATGTTCTTCCTTTTATAGCTGAGAAGAAATGAAGCTGCTGATTTGCCAGCACATCCTGCACAAAGCTAGGCTAAAATTCTGCAGCTGTGGGAGTTCAGGGAATGCACTACTTGCACAGGTAGCCACAGAGGTGATCATTGTCTCAGTAAAGCTACCACACAGTAAGGATAAACTGCTGCAAAAAAACCTTCTCCACAGATCTCCAAGAGGCAAGGTGTTAGAAAAACAGCTGTTTAGCTGATCCTAGGATCTGCTCTCCCTCCCTCAGCTTCACCTATCCTACACTCACGGGATATGACTGTAACAGACAGTACAGATAACTAGGAAAGAAGCAGTTGCTAAAAGAATGTAGTGCAACAACAAAACCCAACAATGCCCAAACCCAACTGCATCATTGTCCTGCTGTAATCTGGAAGGAAGAGATTCTGAATTGTACAGTACAGGCCACACTATAAAAAGACTGCAGTAATTCATTCTCTTTCATTTCACAACAGCGTGAAAGGCAAGGACTGAAAAGAAAACCTATTCTTTTTAGCAGGCTGGATGTTTAATTTGTGATTATAAGAAGATGGGTGCCAAAACATACAAAGTACTCATTGCTCACTTTATAGAATAGCACTGTAAAAGTAAATATCACTTTTACAGAAGGAAAGATAATGGGAGAATCACCACAAAAATACAGTGAAACATCCCAAAATACAACAGCAAGCAAACTGTAGCTAGACAATTGCCCCATACTTGAAAGAAAAGCACAGAAATATATAAACAGCCAGCAGATGTCAGCACAGCTTAGAGAATTGCTAGTTCAACCCTCCTCTCCAGGCTGATTTAACACCCCACCAACTGTCCAGGTACATAAATCGAGCCCTGCCATCAGTCTCAAGTGGAAAGAGTCACACCAAATAGAAAGCCTCACTTCCACCTGCAGAAGCAGCCCCTGGGCCTGACATGCAATCCCACTTGCGTTTTACCAATGTGCAAAAAAAAAAAAAGAAACGCAAAGCTGTAAGAACAGGCATCAGTTTCTCCTGCCACAGGACATCAAGAACAGCTTGATATTAAATAATCTCTGCTTCCTTCATGCTCTTCAGAATCTCTGGCTATGGTATGTGTCTTTGCCCCACACATTCACATTCCCTCTGTTCTTAAAAAGCTTTAGTCTCTTTAGATTATGCTGCTAAATGCTGGGGAATATTTAGCAATGAGGTTGCTAAGCTAAATAAAGCTTTTCTCCAAAACAAGCATTACCACGTTTGTCCTTGTGCTACAGCAGAAGCTCCCTTCACCTTCTCCTTGTCTCTTTGATTTTTGACAAGAGCGGTATGGAAAATGTCTCTGAAGCATCTCTGGCACAGGTGATGTTACTCAGAACTTTCTAACAGCAGTGTTTACCTCATTCTTTCACAAGTATAAAAATTTACAATTTCTCAATGGTAAAAATGAGTTTCAGCCAGACAGATGTGGCACAAACCCATTTTTGCTGCTCAACATCCAAACTCAGTGTCACACCTCACTACTAAAGCCATTAACTAGAAAAGTTTCACAGGCTAATTTAATAAAGGGCAGGACTTACTTTTTAGACCATTAGTGCATAGGTTAAAACAAAAAAGGAATGAAACCACTCCCCCATCCCAAACATTACCTATATTATTTCATCTCAAGTTGAGCAAAATTGGATAAGCAGCAAAAATCCAGATACACACAAGCTTTTTTTGGAGCATTTGTTTTCTTAATATAGATGTTGGACAACTTGGATATTAATATGGACAAGGGAAATAAAAAGCAGAGACTCAGACAGCATCCTAGAAAATTTACCTTAGATAATTCTGAAGGGGGGATAGAATATAAACTACCCAGTAGCTGAGCAACAGCAACTGCCAAAAAAGTTACCTGAAGTGAATCACTTCAAAGAAAAGCCCCAAACTGCTTAACACGGTATCAAAATTACATCCAAAGGAAGAGTGCCTCTGATTTCATACCAAAACTAAGCCCCGGAAGCTCCCTCCAATTCAGGTTTGCTACATGAAGGGAAGTTTTGTTGCAAACCTGACTTAAGTGCTTAATTAAACATAAAACCTACAAGCATGTTTCACCTTGCTTTTGAGTTTCATCAGGAAACCTTTGCACAATTCCTGTTTTGTTCCATACAACTGCAAGTCTTTGTCAGGTTAAAACAAGAGGTAATTTATGTGCACTCTCTAAGCTGGAATTTTTAATTCATGACTCTTGGCTCTAACCGAAACGAAGACCCTTGAGGCTCATAGTTTCTTTTCTCCCTCAAATTCTCTACGCGTAAACACTTGTTTCTACAATAGCTCTTCTGCAAGACAGTTTTTCCTCTCTTCTTGTACAAACAAAACATGCAGAAACCAACCAAGCCTCAATTTTCCAGGTGCCACTTGCTCAGTCCAAGTTTGCTATGCCCAGGTGACAAGTGCTATTGCACTTGTCTTCAGGAGAGTGCTATTGCACTCTCTCTTCAGGAAATATCAGGAACACTACTAGCATCAACAGTGCATGACTCAACAGCCAGCTTGCACACTATGCCAGAATAAGAGATGTCCCCTTTTCCCAGGAAATAAAGCTTTGATTTGAAAGGAGTTAGAAGAAGGTAAAGAAGAACTTCAGCTTCTGCAGGAGCAAAGATGCACCTAAAAGTTACTCAAGATTGCACATCAGCAACAAAAATCTGAGCAGAAAGGCGTTTACAGGCAGTTACTATTTAGCACAACTCCATTTCCTAAAATCTTTAGAAGTTCATCCTTAGGCATTAAAGAGGTTTTTGCATCCTTCTGTAAATTACCTGAACTATATTCAGCTAGCCTCTAACATTTCCTCTGCACCCACCAGGAAGCTATCTCTGCTGCTGAGTGAACTGCAGCAAGTGGCATTCAAGCTGTGAGACTTTGATAGGGGCTGGCATTTCAAGAGTTACAGGCAGTATTTGCTTGACTGAGCAGATGGGAGTATGGTGGATGCATTGTTCTTCCTCTACTGAAAAAAAGTTCCAGATAAAGATGCTTTTTTAAAAGTGGATTTGCCAACCTGAAATGCTGTCATTTTTACGTAGACAAATAGGAATGAGATTTGGCACAGCACTTGAAAGACTTGTACAGTCAATTTTTCTTGCCATCGTTGGTTTAAGAGTGCTATTAAATTCGCAGAGCAAGAACTAAGCAATGCAGGAAGCATTTCCTATTGCTAGCGCTTATAGTTACTATAACCATGTTAAAATAGTTCTGTTGGTTCATTTGTTTTAATGATACCCCTTTCAGGACTTACAAATAAGTTTACGGAAAATGCATTATTGGGGAATTTCCATCCTTTAGCTATTTTCTCTATCTTAGGTCCTTTAGTCTCCTCTCTTCTTTACCCACTACCCAGATTTTCATTTAATCTCCAAGCACAGAAGTTGCCTCAAGTTTCACTCTTCTATTTCCATCCTGGACCCTCTTCAGGTTAACTTGGCTAACTGTTCTTGCCAAAGACCAAAGATATTTGCACTATTCCATCCCTGCGCATTTTGAGACGCCAATCATCTTTCCTGTGACACTCAAGACCTAAGGGCTCTCTTATTCAGCTAATTCCCCCAGCCCCCATCAGAAGATCTTCCATTTGTTTTTAAGGTGGAGATCTGAAAAGTCTCCACTTTTAGTTGCTCTGGCAATTAAAAAAAACTGCCACCTTTGTGAACATGGTCCAGAAAACTGCATCTACTCCAAATCTGCACCCAATGGCACACATGAAATCTTTCTTCATCTCTCCATCACTTCAAGAAAAATACGCTTGCCAACTCAAACACACTGTTAATACTTCCAACACAAAACCAGCCAAACACCCAGTCTTGCAGATTTGCTATGCATAAAATCTAAATTGCAGCCCTTTCAAATGATCCTTAAATTTCTGTCCCATGCAGTGACAACTCCTCTTCCAGATTTACTTCTACGCAACGACCCCCAATGAAGGAAAGGCAAAAATCTTGCTGTGACTCTAACACATTCAGAAAACTACTACCAAAAAGAACAGTCCACAAAGTCTTCCCTTTACATCTTCTCATGGCTACCTCTTTTCAGCTGAACCAAGCAGCAGCTACTGTCATGTCTAGGCCTACCAGAGTTTACAAACATCTTTCCACCCATCAAGCCATCTTCTCCATCTCCAATTACCACACCATCTTCATCCTCTGTCCCCCACATTAGTTTCTATTAAGCTTCATCTGTGCTTTCCTCTACGTTGTGTGTTAACAGAAATGCAATTTCAAGCTCCATAGCCTCCCTCAGTCTTCTTTCCTCCTCCCCTCTTCAAACTGCCTACAAAAAAAAGGTTTAAGTAACAAACTGGTGCTACTGGCTTACCAGCCCCACAGCTGCTGCCTTGTCCCATGCTCTTCCTCCAGGGCATCTAACCGTTGTAATCCAGAACTACACCAAGGATCTCACAGAAACCAAAGTGCATTATTGCATGCTGCAGTCACATCATGTTGAACATATGACTCCCAACTTATAAAGTAATTTAACCCATTTTAGGCTCAGACTGCCAAATCAGCTACACAAAATAAATAAATAAATAGAGAGCAACAATAGGTATTACTTGAAGCAGGAACCCTGAAAGTGAAAAAGGATTTAAACTCACTGCTTGAACGTACAGGTAGTAACAAAACTCACCTGAACGTACTTTCTTTTCTCTTAAATAGGCAGTAAACTTAAAACTTCTGAGTGTTTTGGTGAGGCTCATCACTACAGTATGTGAGCAACCCAAAAAGATCAAGTTGCTCATCTGTATTTAACAAAAGTTGCCGCAGAATGAAAATAAGCAGGGCTTCAGTTCTACAGAAATTCAGCTGAGGTTTCTGTTTGGCAAAGGCAATGTATTTGAAACAAGGCATGGATCCAGATCCCATTTGATCTGGTTCTTCCTGATGCATAGATTTCAGGTAAATTCAGTACCTCCCCTCCCTCCCCTCGATGCAACACAAAGCAGTTCCCTCTATGTACTAACAGGATTAAGTGTCACATTTAAATTTCATCAAAATCCACTTTGTTTTTGCACCCCTTTTCTGAATTAGCAGATTACTGCTGAAGCAGGCAACAAACACACAGATTCTCCCACTCGTTAACATTATGGACACGCTGTGGCACAGATCCAGGCTGTGTTTTCCCGTAGAGGATACAGCTTCTGTGGATGTGAACAATCTCCAGTTAGAGCTTAACATGTTGGCCAATTTCCTCCGTTGGAAGGGAGTCTCCCAGCTCACACTCTGAACAAAGAGAGTCCCAGAGCCAGCCCATGAACAGTGTTTACAGAAACAGCAATGTCACCAATAGGAGAGTTTTGGATACTTCGGAACAAAAATAGCCTGAAGAAAAAAAAAAGGGGGGGGGGGGGGAGGGGGAAAAAAAAAAAAAAAA
>NDXB01000148.1:40941-52708 GCA_002631895.1 Agapornis roseicollis
AAAAGGGGGGGGGGGGGGAAGGGGCAAAAAAGAAAAAGAAACAGGTTTGGTTTTCCTGCCCTCTCCCTTTTTTTTTTTCCTTCCTCATAAAATGTTGATCCTTTCTTTATTTTTAGTTATTTTATACAGTGGCATCTTTAAAAACCACATCTATTTTATTGTGGTTAAAGTAAATCTTATGTTGAACAAAGGAACTGAAAGGTACCAATTTAGCAACAGTTCTGTATTTCCATCCCCACCTCTCCTCCTGCTGCCTAACTTATTATACACGTACAAACAAGGGGTCCAAGAAATGCCAATATAAAATAAAGCAACAAACACAAAAAAGGAACACTTCTTTTTTGTTATTTTCACAAAGTTTGGGCAGCGTAAAGGCAGGAGTACCTGTAGTATTTACAAAGGTTCTGCACCATCTGTAATTCTTCATACATGCACTTTGACAACCTTATTTAATTATCATCAACCTTTCACCACTTAGCATGCTGCTAAGTATTAGTCTATTTTTATTTGATTTATTTTAAGGAAGTGGAACAATACAGTGATCATCAGAAATAGTACATCAAAATAGTACACGCTGTACCCCATACTTATACAAATAAATACAGACAACTATAACCCAAGAGTAGGATATATAAATATAAACACTAAGCTCCACGAAGTTCACGAGAACTGTAACTTTTGGAAAACCCTGTCCATCTGGTAATTGAAGTGGTTTTAATCTCCTAGTTACTAACACAGGAATGAAGCAGAAAGCTACTCTCAACATGCATTTTGCCTATGAATCAAACATGTAACATCATATGGTCAATGTGTAAGACAAGACAAGCAGGCGTAAGTTAAAAAATGCACCGCTTCTTGTTTCTGCCTCACTTCCAGCCCTATAACCCACTGATGACTATGACAGACACAGCTGGTAGGAAGCAGGAGGCAAAGAAGCGTCAGTCAGAGGCAATGTGGATATCCAAGCTCCATCTGAGAAGCAGGAAGGAAGAAACTCGAGGGTCAGCAGCAGAAGATAAGGCCAGAGACAGGCTCCAGCATAAGAATTTTCCTATGTAAATGGCCTGGCAATGGAAATAATACTTTAAAAAGTTTCCATGCCTCCTCCCTCATCAAGGCTGCTAAATCGCATCCTGTTGCCCTGCTCAGGGCTGTGAATCATTGTGCTAACCTGGAATGATGCCACTCACCTCCAGAGCTTCTTTCTGCTACAAAAATTAACAGACTACTTCTCACAAAAAGTAATCTGTAAGAAACCCCTTCTAGACTCAACCATCAGACAGTGCACAGAGGCTTTGTTTGCTTTCTGAGGCCTTACAACACCAGGAAATCTTAGAAGCAGCACAGGAAAAAAATAATTAGAAAAAAAATAATAATCAAGCAACTGCCTACAGTTCTGTCTGTGCCCTTTCTGGCTAGAGATGAGAGCAGGCAGCTAGTATTTCAGATTGCTCTATGCAAGTGACCTCTCCAGCTATCACCCCATATTAACTTCCTGACCAAGCCAAGTGAAAGCCTGCCAAGTATTAAAGGGAGAAGAAAGGGATGTAAGCAGCTCCGGTACTTCCTTTCTGTAGATATTTTTGACCAGTGCTGCAATTCTATGGGTCTTATCTGAAGAACCGCTGTACTAGGCAGGGTTCAGCAACATCCCCATTCCTTCTGCACTAAACATAAATACCAGGAGAGGGCTGATGGCAAGTGACACACAGGCTCTTTCTTAGGAGGCTATGCAAAATAATCAGAGTGCCTTGTAATGAGATGAAGAAGCCATGATGTCTACCTTCCCTCCTATCCTCACTTACATTCCTAGCTAGAAATACCCTACTCTCTCTTCAAAGTTGCAGTGACTGATATCTGCCAGCTCAAAGCTCTAGCAGGCTGCACAAGCTGCACTGAAGCTACTGCACAACAGTATGATAAAAGATTGTGTCGTCACCATTGGCCACTTCAGCAGAGGTCAAAAACCAAATTTAAGCAGCATGGTAACATATACACCCTCTTCATAACAAAAAAATCTGTCCCAGTGCTGTTCATGCCAGTGCCAGGAAACTTTGCTCTTGAGAGCCCAGCAACATGACACCTCCCGCCAACACAACAGTAATGTTGAGAGATGCTAAAACAGGAACCAAAGAGCAAATTGAAAATTAAGTTAGGTTCAGATTTTAATTTTTAACACATGTCATTCTGAAATGAGAAATAAATGGAAGTGAAGATTGAATGATGTTCACTTTTACATCATGCGCCTTCAGATTCCTCAGGAAGGTAGAGAGCTGACAAATCTCTACAGCAGAATTTACTGCAATGATCATAATTTCTTTGCTTGGATTAGAAAGCACACATCTTGTTTTCCCAGATGCAAACATTTTACTAAGTTTAAAGTGACTGGAAACTTAAAATGAGATCTGACACAGATCATAGAACATATCTTAACATATAGGTATTACTGTATTCAAGGTACATTAGTTACTTTTTTGGTCTGCTCAAAGAATCTTTCAAACTATCAGCTGGTAGTTCTCTCCTAAGAGGAGAAAAATGGTTCCAGCAAATCAAATCCAGCAATTAAAGCAGAATATTAGTAATACAGAGCAAAATGCAATCAAATCAGAGAGACAATTTATACTTACAACGAAAGGTAGGGGATTTATACTTTCTAACATCCTTTTCAGTAAATAAGTGAAATTCAATGCAAACTGTTTCTCAATACATGATGTATGTCACAACCCTGTTTAGTTCATGATGCAATTTTAGCACATGCTGTTTCCACTCGCATACTTCACACAACAGACCAGATTTGTTGCAGCCACAGAAGCATCTTTAGAAAGTTAAGAATGACTGACTTATAAAGCAAAAATGCCATATCTGTACATTAGAAGTTGAACTGTACAAGTTTCATGAGGAGCTACTAAATCTCTAGAAACAAAGATAATTCACCAGTACCTAAGCCAGCACACACTCAAGATGCAGTTTGGAGCATTTGCTTGTTCTACAGCTTTCATGAAGGAGAACACGTGTTTGCATATAGCACTACCTTGTAGTTCAGCACACCTAGCAAAGTGTAGTCTGCCACTGGTTTAGAAAACTTCTCTGCAAGAGAAACACTGACAACGATATGATAGAGTCCAGTCACCCATGTCCCAAGACATCAGACAGCAACTGCCAGGAGTTTGAGGGACTTAAAGAATCAGTAGCCTTCCTAGAAACATTTTAAATCTATTTTAGCTACAATTAATGGTCACACTCAGTCAGCCAAGAGAAGTTGTGTGTTCATAAATGTTTACAGTCTACAAGGCAGACCACATTCACCTCAAGGTGAGTAACCAGGCAGGAACATATCAGCTTCAGCCCCACCACAAGCGTCTTTACAAACATCAGTGAGTTGGCAGGGGAAAAACACCCATACATATAAACACAGAAAAGTAGTAGACAGGCTTGGAACTACGTCCATCTGACACTACTGAGAGGAAGATGCTTTCCATACCTTTAGTTTATGCTTGAAGATTTTTGTCTGTGTCATAATGAAAAACAGTTGCCCTTTTTTCCCCTTAGTATACCTCCACTTGGCAGCATAAGGGCTAAACCACTCTTAAATCACCAATACTGACAAAAGACCCAAATCATTCTGAAATAACACTGCCGTCATAAGCAGCAACTGCAAAGCGCCTGAGGCAAAAATGTGTTCAATTCCTAACTTTAATTATTCAAACTCTGTACTGAAACACGTTCTTTTCCTAAAGCTGCCAATTTCATTCCATTTAACTAACACGTGGAAAACCTGCAGATCTTCCTGCTGAGGAGGAGAAATGCTCAGATTAGAAAACTTGGACGTTATTTTCCAGTGTAAGTTCACAGTTCTTTTACAATTGGATTCTCAACTCGGCACAGTGACATGGAAGGAAGTGTAACAGAAAAGTAAGATCTTTTCACAAAAAGCTGGTACCTACAACAGTTCCTCCCAGGAATGAAACACACAACTTTCCACGACAGCACCAGATATATTCGTCTAATGTATCTCTGATAGAAATGAACAGAAGAACAACAAGGCTTCTCTGCAGATTTTTTCATGCACGACATGAAATCCTTCTGTGTAGATAGTTGCTATGGTGCAGACTTAAAGAGAAAAAAGAGGGGAGATCAGACTCCTTGTTTACAGGTTTCCAATGTGCTCCACTTGATCCATCTTGAAACCGAAACTCTTTAGCTTCCTGTCTTTAGGCTGTCAGATGGTAGAGGACAAACAGCGTTAGTAACTTCACAGAGTTCCCACATCTTCTGCATAGATTTAGAGAAAAACATCCATGTGAATTAGACAACACACAGGAGGGACAATATAGTCTGAAAAACAGCAAAAGCCATATTAAATCCTAAGAGACTTACTCAAGGGAAAAAAAAGACTTACACAGGGATGAAATGCCAACTTATGTTTGAACACTGTGAACATTTCACCACAATGTAGATGGACCTATAAAAAAAAAATGTGCTGTTTTGACATTCTCAGATGAAATCCTGATTTTTCTGAAAACTTCTCACACAGGTTTTATCTAAACAGGCATGCTACTTACAGATTCAAGAAGACCAAGACAAAGATGTTTAGGGTAGGATTCAACTGTCAACAAGGCACCTCAACCACATAAAGACACATAAACTTCTCCTACAGTCAAAGAAACCTACAGAAGAATTCCACTTACCCTACAGCGTACACTTTAGGTGTAGTTCAGGTACCACAACATAGATACAGTGTCAGTTTAAGCATCCTGGAGTTCCACCTCACTTCCTGCTGCCTCTGCGGTAAACCTTGCAGGTCCCAGGCTGTATTCATTAGTATTATGTAATTTTTAGATTCTGATTGTGCAATGATTTAGATATCCCAATTGGCACTAGCTTTAGGCAGGTGGCCAGAAAGCTGCTATTCAGGCCCCAGTGCCTTTACCAGCTAAACTTTCACTGACTATGAAGAGAGAGCATGCATAGAAACCTGGTGTAGAAGTATAAAAAGTAAGTGGTTTTCATCAGTCATCAACAGAATACACCCTTTATTCTTTCATCACTGGACAAAAAAATAGCTATCACTCGTAGAATAGCCTTAGGCTATTCATTATTGAGGTTTTGGTGCTATGTAAGAGACTTGACCTTTCCACTCACTTCTTTAGAGTTCCATACTCTCAAGAAGCAGCCAAATATAATTCCTTCCCCAGATCTATTACTCACTTGCCAGAAGGTAAGACTTAGAACCTTTTTGCCAAAGTCTTATATATAACCCTAATGAACTGCCTTAAGCAACTCTTCTTTACATGGTACATAAAACCTGGTTACATAAACATGGTACATAAACTGGTTTACATGGTACATAAACTAGGTTAGTTCGCCCATTAGGTCAGTGACCAGTCTAGTTTCCCATGTATTGTGGTTTTACTGAACATTCCAGGCAGAGAAGTGACTGGAGTATCCAGGATAATTCCAAGGTTTAGGAATTTAATCATGAAGTCTTCCTAAAATAAGTACAAAGTTCCCTGCAGAGAGATGTCTTTGAAGACCTCCAGAGGGAGATGCTGTCTAAATTTTGGCATTTAAATTGCTTTAAACATCCATTTTAGGGAACATTACTGGCCACGCCAGCATCTTCCTACAATCTGAATATTCTACTCTGTTAGGTCAGGAATACAAAAACTGAAAAAGAAACAGGAAAAGAAGCAAGACCTATGAGAGCTTTCAAATCCCATGGTAGTTTTCTTGCTCTTAAGACTGCCATTTTTTCATCCCCCTTGCCCAATGCCATTGTTTACCATCACCTATTTCTCTTTCTTTCTCTGCTTACTGTTTGAACAAAGTGTATAAATAGTTTTTCTAAATTGTCAGATATACCTGAAAAGCTTACCTAATGCGGACAGCCTAAACTGAAGCAACAGCATCAAATCTGTATTTGTGCTACTACCAACATCTGAAATTTGGAGAAAAAAAAAAACAACAAACAACCAAACAAAAATACAGTAGATGGTATCAGCATAGACTTTTTGCTGTTATTCTTTGATACTTCCATCTTGTGGGATTTGTTCCCAAGAGAAGATCATCAATCTCCTGGTTGTTAACCCAGAAGCCCTTCTGACTGTTTCTGTCTAGAGAAATCAGACCTTCACCAAGGCCAGACTTGGACAGAACAACTATTATCTTGCAACGCTGGATAAAGTCTTGTCCCTTCACTGTAACGTTTTCAAGCACACATGGTTCTCTTTTCCCATTTATTTAACAAGCATCTGAATGATCCTCCTAACGTAGCTATAACCCAGTTCTCACAGCTCACAGACGAGGGACACTGCAAAAAAACCATCCTGCATCCAGTGCTTCTACAGCTATAATCATTACACACAAACCACCCAGTAGCAGGAATATTTGAGAGTCACAAGGTTCCCATGCAGAGAGAACTGAGATCTTATCTGATTTCATTCCAAATCTACTGAAAACAGAGAAAAACTTTTGCCAAGATAATTTTGGCAAGTATTTTCAGCAGTACTCTGGCCTGCCAAACTGCATTTGGATTTTGCTGGACTTATTTACTTGTTCAGTATGCTTGGAGAAGCAGAAACATTTGTTGCTGTAGACAATTTGGCTTACTTTGAAGTCCTGGAACAACACTTAAAAGATGAATCAGAGACTGACTGACTTAGGAATTTGATCTATTAACCTCAGCTCATAGTGGTGATGTACTGAAGTGTTAGAAGTAACCCATAGCTCAGCTACTTTAGGACCAGAGAACTCTCTGAACTCTCAAACAACACTTTTAATATGTTACCTTTTACAGCCAAGGTCTACTCCTTCCAGAATTATCATCCAACACAAGCTGTAAAACAACCCTGAAGATCTCTTTAGGAGTCAAACCAGCACAACTACCTGTTATGACAAAACCAGCATTCTTTGCTGACTGCATGGAGATAAATCCTAAAGGCCCAGTTTTCAGAAGACATTTAAGCATCCAGCCTCTCTCTCTAAAAATCAAAGCTACAGCCCTTTGGAATACACTAATTTAAAGGCTGATCCCTGGCGCATCATTGTCCTGTTCCCCCTAAGTCCTCCTTTAACTCCCCAGGTGGCTGGTCAGTGCCCTGCTCCCACCCTGTCGCTCGGGCATGCAGAAACACTTTGATCTGATGTGTCAGAGGTACACTACTGACATATTTTGCCAGACAGAGCCATGCTCAACTGCTCAACTCAAAACTCGGCGTGAAAAAAATGAAAGTATTTCAAAAGCGTTACCTGCAGCGCTTGTTTTCACGATTTTGGTACAGTTTCTCCCATGTTTGTCTATTCCACATTTTCAACTTTACTAGCTTTTTTTTGCTGAACAAGACATTCCTTCTTCATGCCTCCCTCTGTTATCTTCTAACACTGCCCACTATCTTGCAACAGGCCAGCAACCTTGCCTCCACTTTTCCAACACAGAAGCTACGCACTGAGTCATCGCCATGGTCCAACTATACTTGAAGCACATACTGCTAAAGTACAAAATACCACACAGGCTTACATAGTGTCATTTTCTAGCTCCTCACTGTTGTAATATACATTCATCCTGGAGGCACAGCATTCCATATAATTCTTTCTTCTGCCTTTTAAAAGCAGATATTCTTGTGGTTCCTTCAACCCATGATCGAGCACACACCTACAAAGCATTTTTCACAAACAGAAAAGATCAGGTATAAGTAGACCCTACATTTCTCATTTCTAAATGCATATAAATACATACATTTTGGTTTCATTCAAGAGAAATAGTACCAACTTGCTTCCTAAGAGATACAACTACAATGATGTATGACCTGCTCACACCTTCCTTGTACCTCTCCAATATTTAATTCACTTGTAAGCTAAAAGGAATACCTCTGACTTCCTCTAGATAAACCAACAACAACAAATAAAAATCAAGAGAAGAATAATGCCAACCTTCCTCCACCCCAGGGAAACACACCACTCAACAACAAATCTTCATTGATAAGTATAGTTTTAAATCTGTTCACCAATTTTTAATCCCTCTGATACATCATACCTAGACTTTTTACTATTTTGATTTTTTTTCCATCAGGATATTTGGGTTACCAAATCCAATATCCTGAAATACATCATAAAGACTAGTGCTTGTATGAGGCTTTTCCAATGAAGCACTAATGTGCCTGATGTAACATGAAACAAAATAAAAAGATTACCAAATCAATGAGGTCCACTTCCCAGCATGATTTACCCCAGTTACCTACTTTGGTCCAAGTCCTATTTCAGTACTTCTGTTCAAACCATGTCAAGCTGTCAGACTATAAGCAGTCAATACACTAATTCACCCAGTTAAAGCCTGTCACAGTTTAGTTTATACCTATAATCTGGAGCACTCTTAATTTTAGATTAGCAGTCCAAATAATTACTCTCATTACTCCTCTAATTCCTTGATGCAAGTTACTGGCATCTTCTAAATTATGCTGTATTCTAACAGCTGCTGCTAAACATCTTCCTGGCTTCCTAAAGTGAAAGAATGCCATCAGCATTTGTATCTGACTAAAATCTAGCTTTTTAAGCACGTACCTGACAAATCTAGGGAGTATTTCTGTCTTTTGGCACTGCTCTATGACTTTGACTTCTACCTGTCCACACAGCACCAACATTAGAGTTACTTTCGCTTCTAGTAAAAATACCTTTCTTCCTCTGTCTGTCCAGCTGTCCTCCCTCCATCCATGTAACTTTCTTTTTAGACATTACTTCATTATCTGCTAATTTATATTAATGGAATAAAAGCTGACAGACATCTATTTAGAGATTTCTAGCAGCAGGAAGAAGGGAAAGAGTATTTTTAAGAGCCATTTCCACCTCTATTCTCGGGCATTTTATCTATCTCCCTTGATTGTGGATTCTTCCACAACTAGTAATATTTTTGTAAGCCATTCCAAAGTGCTCTGCTTTTTCTGTTCATATTTCATCTTTCACCTTGTGTTGTTCAAAAGCTTTCTACCTTTTGAATTTTCTCCTCTGAGAGGAAAAGACTGTATTCATCTGACCACATACAGACTTCTGTAAGCCAAGATACCGACAGATGAGCTAGTTATCCTACACTGTCTTTGAAGATAACGGGGACAAATAAGCCGGGCAACTGGGGATAAGTCATCCCATTGTTAAATACATACCTAAAATAAATCATACAAATTGCCCTGTAAAAGAACCTCTTCTTCTTCATTAATCTAAGCCTAAATATGCCTGAGCTGGACTGTTTTAACAACAGCACAGCTGTGGTTAGTTCAGCAATATGAATCCTTTTCAGAGGTATTTCCTACCAACTTTCATGCACAATTAAATCCTCACAGAGTATTTTAAGGTAATGGTAACCACACAAACCCACTGTGGGATAGAGAAATCACATTTCTAGTGTTTTTTTCCACCTCAAGAAAACACTGTACTTACTTTCAGAATGTCAATTCCTATTTGTTTCTTTGTGAGAAGTTTAATTGCTCAGAAGAAAAGCAAGTAACCATTTTTGAGGTACTTAGCTGATTCACAGACAACTGCATTTACATGACATGCCAAATGGCTGCTATACCTTTCCCAGGGTCACCTTTGGTCAGAGCTGTACATCTGCAGGGTCACAGACCTGGACCTCATCTAACAAGCTCCGCGGAATACAGACAGCCATTTCAATCTTTGTCTTTGAAGTATTTGTGAATACACTGCTGTGGATGCAGAGTTCTAGGTGAAGAATCGGAGAAGGCTTAGCATGGTTTTGCAGACAGGACATTGTGCCAACCCTGCATAGCCATTACAGTGTTGCTTTACACTATCTTCCCCACTGCTCATAGTTGGGTCTTGCCCTACAAGTCCAAGACCTAAGATAGTTTCCTTCCCTTAATTGCTTACCATATGTTACATAGAACCTTCAGTTACTAGCTGGAGTGTCTCAAAGGACATCACTATTCATACAAAAGACCAAACCCCCTCATAGCAGGTAGAGTTTCAAGGAGATAGTAAGTACTGCTGTAAGTGTCACACACAGGCTTTCTATTATTTCACTACTGTTTAGTTAAAGCTGTTAAACCCCCCTCTGTATGTTTTGAAAACATCTCAGGATGTTGATGACGACCATTTATAGCTTTAGAATTAATCACAGCTATGAACACTATAATCACGTCAGATATGTGGAAAAGCTTTAAGGTTACACAGCTTTCAACAATCAAAATAGGCGAACTTCACAGCTCATTCTACCCTCCACACATTAAATTGCTGACACACTAAGAAGATCCTTGCTCTAAAGGAACAGCAGCATTTGTTCTTAATGTAAACAGTTGCTTTAATTTTTTTTTCTAAACCAGTAATATTCAAGAATATTCATGGAATAATGTCATAAATAAAACACAGATAGGGTGTTTGAAACAAATTCTATTGAGAAATTCTAGATCACAAGGCTGGTTTAATGCTCAGTGTGCACACCTAGGCAATGGGTGGAAATAACCAAGCCATTTGCCCAGCCTCCTTCGCCGCTTTCTTCTTCTTCCCTGATTCATGTATGCACACATGCAAATACAAGGTAGAATGTATCAGCTTCATATAATAGAATTTCTTAACAGAATTAGTTTCAAGCATATATACATATGTAATTATATATATAGGAACTTAAAGGATATAGTTATTACTATGCAGAATGGTGGAAAGGTTTTTGGAGGATTGTTCTGGAAAATGTTTATGCCATTCTGCACAGGATAAATATGACAGTTTCCGCAGAAACAGGAGCACACACAGAAATGCAGCTATCAACTCTGCTAAGTCAACACTGCAATAAGAAAATATTAATCCTACTCTCAAAGTATACAGAAGGTGATGACGGCAAAGGAACAAAAAAGTATTATAAACATTATTGTAAGAAGATCTCTTAACAGCCTATGGCCTTCAGGAAAGTGCACAAACTCTTCCCAAAGCTTTTATTATGATGAAGTAGGTAGAAAGGTTGTTGACTGATTTGCCTTTTATTTCTGAAATCGAGCAATGAAGTATTAGAAGTTTGAAAAAGAGAGAAAAATTTTGAGCCAGTAATGGAGAATAGCATTACAGGACAACTGGCTGTAGTTTATAGACGTATAAACTGTGATGGTCTTGAAGACAAAAGCAAGCAGTTTAAGTTGCATCTAGTGAATAAAGGCGAGCCAGGGGAAGGCAAAGAGATGAGTGATCTGGTGAAAGCAGAGGCAAGAAGTCTCTGCACAGCATCCTGGAGAGCTAAATGCTCTTACACGAAAATAAAAACAAACAAAGGAGTGTAATGAAGAGGACAGAACATCACAGAGCTCTTCTAGGCAGACACTGGAAGGCCAACTATTGACTGAAATATACCCGGATGGCCAGAAGAGCCCTCTGAGCACTGATATTCTTGCCTTGCTTAGGAAGAGTTAATTTTCTATGCTCTGCGTTTTCAAAAGAGGTATGTATTTAATCAAAGGGCATCCAAGAGAAGGGAAGGAGGAAAAAAAAAAATCTTCAGCAACACAAGACAAAGCTACTGAAAATGTATCCAATTTACTCACAAGAAAAATCAAGTGCCAAAGACAGGAAGTCTGAATTGCAGCAAAATGCTGGCTATCCATATTAAATCAAGAGGAGTATTGTTAAGTAAAAGCAGCTACACTTACATCCACAGCTAAAAAGATGCCTCAAGCCATCATCTGGAAAAGCACTATGTTACTGCATGGCACGTATCTTCCTTCTCATATCCTTTGTTCGTTTATTTGTTTCATAATAACTGTTTGAAGCTTAGATC